>LPNX010413823.1:468596-547233 GCA_001517045.1 Pseudotsuga menziesii
AGTGTAAAGCACCTCATGGGATCTCCTAACCCTAAAATATCACTTCTCCTTCGCCTTTGGCCTTTGGCCGCTCTGCGAACCTTCCTGTCCATTCGGTCGTTGTTTGGTCTGTTATCGAGCTCCTGCTGTTCCAGCTCTTTATTAACTTATCCCTTGCACTGTCTGAAGAGATTAGAAGGTGAATAAATTACTGCTTGCCTCCACAATACCTCCATTGTTAACTCGATCTCTAAACAGTTTTAAACCTTACCTCTCCTCGCTCCAATGGTCATGAATCTCCCTTCAAGATAGCGTGGCTTACGCTGCTTGCAACTGTATGGTATTTGCATAGAAGAGATAATACAGCTAGGGTTTTGTCCTTCCATCGTTGAGTTGGGATTCCTAAACTATCTAAGGTCAAGAGTGTTGAATGTTGCTCCTTTTCCATCGGGTGGCAAGATTTTTGGCTTACTCCGGTCGCGGCATCACTGTGGAAGATGGCCCTCTACTCAGGTAATTTAAATAAATTTGTTCCATTCATTATTGAAATTATTATTATTGTTAATGCTTTTCTTTTACGTTAAAGGCGTAACTAACAGTCGGCTGTTCACTGGATAATGCAGATATACCTGCTACCCTTCTCTGCAACAGATGAATGAGGGTTACAGCGCTACGGCCATGGTAAGCCCTGGTCTCTCCATGGCTTGTTCACCTTGTGTGAGTCTTTAAAGGAATGCGATGGTTTGGTCGTTACGACCCTGTTTATCCTTCAATGTTTTTAGTGGTTTGTTTTAATGTTATGTAACAGGGTTTATACCCTAGCTCTCACGCAGAGCTCTCTGGATTCGACCGTGAGTGTAAAATCTTGCCTATAATTATTGTGATGTTTATATAAAAGAACACAGAACAAGCTATAAGCCTTCGTGCAAGTTTTGTTATGCCGTGAGTGTTACTACTGCACTGGCTTTTATTTGCAGTCAATACACTTGTGTATATTGTGAAGATTTGGGTGTTTACCCTGGGTTATTATACCAGTAATTAGTTACTGCAATTTCTTCTGCATTTATTTTCCTTGCTTATGTTAAAGATGTTTCAAATGCTTATTATGTTTAGTTTTTATTCTTCTAATACCTAACTGTAAGTAGAATACTGTTAATTTTATCATTAATTAACTTACTTGTAAATAAAAGGGATTTTATAGGGTTAAACCCTAGATGGCGGTGAAGGGTAATAATAATACTGTTTTTGCTTCTTTTAATGTTTAAAAAAATAAAATTTAAGTCAAGAAGACATCTGTCACATTAGGGTTACTGATGAGGTTTAAAACACTTAAGCTCGACTACCGAGCATCCTGTACTTCTATCTTTTCTTCCTGCATAGATAACCTTTGATTTGAATACTGAAAATTATGTGTTATTATCAGTTTATAATTTAATCTTCTTATTAATAAGGAAAATTGTAAATGTTATATAGTTTGTACCCTGGTAATAATATAGGGTTTGCATTCTTAAGCTATAAAAGTTCTTATGTTTTGCTTTTAATTTACTTAACAAAATCTTTAAGAAAAGTCTATTTGTTCTGTAGGGCATAATATATTAAATTCAGGGTTTATATTTTAAGTATTTATATTCCTTAAGTTTTTAAAAGAATATTGTTTCTATGTTAGATAATATAAAAGTATAATATTATTATTGTATCAATAATACTTATTAATGCAAAATAACAATCCTGTATTTATTGGAGTATTAAGCTCTCCATATGTGTAACCTTTGTTTATTTTAGAGTGTACAGAAAATAGCATTATGCTATTTAAATTCCTGTACTGATTTACAGATACTAAAAAGGTTCTGATAAAATTTATTCTATCGGTTAAGTTATTATTTACTTATGAAAAATAAAAGAAAGAATTATTTAACACTTCTTATTACCTATTTCATATAACTATCTATAAAATAGCATGCATTTTTAATCCATAAAAGATAGAGTTATAATTATAAATAATGTTAGAAATTGATTTTAATAAAGAAAAAAAAGGAAAAGTAAAGGAACTATATCATTAATATAATACCACAGTTCTAGCTAGCTTGCTTGAATATTGAAATAAATTAACATTTGTTTACTCCTACCAATGTTCTGTATGTACAAGTGTTAACATGTTTATAATCTGAATAAAGAGAAATAGTAGTTCTGTAACTAGTTCTTGCTTTGAGTTAATTTCTAGAAATGAAATTATCCGAATACCAAGAAAGAAACTTATAAAGTAAAACAATATGAATTCCAATCTAACTTCTGCTTTCTATACTGTACAGTAGCATTTATAGAAAACAAAGATATAGTTAAAACAAAGATATGGTAACTTATAAATTGGTGAAACACTTGTGGTTACTGAAAGTAACTAAATAGGAAACTCGGTTCAGAAGCATACTACTTCTCAATACCGAGACACTGTGCCAGAGTACGGTCTAGTGATACCAGATGTGGAAAAACACAGTAACTTTTAACAGATTTAACTACTGATATTCTGAGATACTAACTTTACTAAACTAACTCCTCAGACATATAAAATAAACATAACATGCATCCATTCATACACAGTAAACATAAATAAATAAGTGACAGAACCTGTTTAAGCTGTGGACAACAACAGCAATGGGAGGTCGTTCCTCCCTACCAACTCCTGGAGAGCACTCAGACAGCGACTTCTCAGGACCCCCGAGCTTGCTCTGGTCTCCCTGGCTGGAACTAGGTGCAGCAAAGTCAGATACCAGTTTCAAACTCAGTATTAACTCAGAACTATCAGTCAGTTCTCTCAGCCCAAAAAGCTGTAATAAAATCAAGTTACTGCAGCAATCCTCCTTAAACAACTTCCTTACTGTATTTCCCTCTTCCTCAATGGATTTCCTGAATAACATTCACCTGAATGAATTCTCTCTGGAAAATATCTGAGCAGCCTCAGCTCTCTTCATTGAGTACTTTTAAAATATTGCCTAGGTCTTTGTTGGGTTAATTGTCATTTAATGAGCCACCTGCTCTGATTCCACTTTCTTGGGGAATCATGACCCCAAATATAGGGAAGTTGCCACCTGCAACTTAGGAAGTGTTTGAGGATGCTGCCACTTGTCTTTTGCCTTTCCACCTAGTTCCATCCACCAGTTTGACCAGTAACCTCTTTTTAACAGCTCTCCCATGCTGTTGTCTCCATAATTTATTTATTAATAATAAAATATTCTGAATTACACTCCATTACTGTTGACTTTGTTGAGTCATCAATCCCTACTTAGGATTAAATTTAACATAATGTCTCAGAAATATAATAAAACAATTTACATAATTTTACAAAATTGGGGTATGCGACATTTTCTATCTCCAAAATATCCCCTTCTTTTATTTTTAGTAAACTCATGTGTGAGCCCTTTGACAAGAGTGCATTTCTATATCTTGTTCATTTCTTTAACCATTTTATGTTTTTGGTCAAAGATGTTACAAAACAAATTTGATATTCTAGTCCTTTATATTTGCTTTTATGGTTTTCAATTTTAATGTAATATATATTTCTTTGATCCCTCTCATATTTTTTTATTCTTACCATAAATTTACATTCCCTTTAATATTTAGGTTAGTAAATCATATTGTTTAAACCTAAACAATATTGCATAGGAAGCCATTCAAGTTTAAATGTGACAATATGGGGTAGTGATTTGAACCTTTCCCTTTTGAATTAGGATTCTAAATTATTGTAATTAGGAAATAAGAATTTGTCAACAAACAAATGATCCAAGCCCCAAGGGTCAGTTCAAGTTGTCATGAGCTAGACGGGGGATATCTCCCCCCAAAATTGGGGAGGTCACAGTTTTGAATCTTTTGATCCCCTAAAGGTTAGGCTCTGTATTAGTGTCGGCGGTTTACCCCATTTACCATCCATGTACCATGGGTAAGTACATGGATATTTCCTATGAGACGATTCCTCAAAAAAAGTTTAAAATAATGATCTAATATTTTTGTTATTAAATTAGCTCTACCCACTTTGTTATTCCATGTAAGCATAACTTCTTTTGGATGGCAATTTGTAAGGTTTATAAGATAGCTTACCATCTCATTCCTTTGGACCCCTATTCCATCGATGCTTCAAATACTCTCTTTCCTTGTTGTTAAATGCATTATAGTGTTGAAGTCATGTTTGAGAATTGAAGGGACACTATCATTGTTGATTTTGAAGTTTGTTAGATTCTCCCAAAAATAAAGCGGCTTTTGATTTATGTTAATGAGAGCATACATCTTTGTGAACAATCTTTTTATATCTTTGGTATATGACTTACAAAGTTTCCATAAATCAACCAACAACCTCTCTCTTCATCATTGATCCTTATCTTCCTAAGATCCCGTAAAACAATTATTGTAATACCCCGTTGTTACTTTTAATAATTTGTGGTTTCTTACTTTAATGAAACAAGTAAATTAAATTTGATTTTGAATATAATTAGGGAATTGAGAGTTTTAACAACTAGACAATTAATTGACAGAAACTTGGGTTTAAAAACGGTTATCAAAACCTCAACATTCTCCACGGAGACAAGTGGTCAATACTAGGGAGAGTTAGTTATTTTGCTATAAAAGTCCTAGACAAGGGAAAATGCATGCAAGAAGATATATGTGTTACAAGGAAAGAGAAACACCAGAAAAAGAGCCGACAGTGATCACAAGAGGTGAAGGCTCTATGGAATGTATTCATGAGATAGCTCAGAGCTGCGAGAGAGCATCTTAAAGATGTTAGGCTATGTACTAGAACTTCCAGTGAAGCATACGAGAATGATAGGTTCTATAATAACTTGCTCTCTATAGTTATTGGTGGCAATTTGAATCTGCAAGAGAACTATTTTAAACCCAAGCGTCTGGGCAAGTGGGTGGAACCAAACAAGTTTGCTTGCTACGGGTTCCAGTGGCAGGGTGGTGTGTGGATGCTAAAACTACGTTGTCCATATATGTTTCTAAAACCAGTCTTTTATTCTGAGCCATCACTAATACATTAATTATTATTTTTAAATGATGTTTATATTTTAAATACAGACCTGAGTTTAGAGTTAACCTTTTCCCTAATGATGTTGCAATACAGACCCTTTGTTTTGTTTATCCTGAACCAATTTTATATCAACTTAAGGTTTATATTATTGTGCTTATTATTCTCAATACAGTCAGTAGTATGATAAGGGGGGATTCTTGTTTTAGTATTACTATTGGACAGAGAATTAATTGTATCAAGGTTTATTGAGAAAACAAGAACCTGAGACTTGTAATAATTTACCCTAAAAATATTTCTCTGCTAGTTGCATTATCAAACGATAATGATATCCAAGAACAAAATAGTTAGGGAAGAAACTTCAGTAGTTAATACTAAGACGCTGCCGAAACAAATCATACTATCCAATAAACCATTATAGAAATACAGTTATTCTTTATTAAGAATAGAAACTAATAAACTATATTAATTCCTTTAAAGGAAACTAAAAACCCTTCATCAGTATTTAAGAAAAATCATTACGATATTGAAACCATCTAAGAGGTAGGGTTTCAAAGAACCGTAAACATATTAATATGTTATTTATACACTAACAACAAATAAAAAACGAGTTAGACATAGGTAGGGTAGAAACCCTAGTGGTAAACTCTAGTAAACAGAGGCATTTAGTAAATTAATATATGGTTTTTAAGATTTATAATTATAATCATTTATATATATATATATATTCCATAAATGTGAATATTAATTTATGTCTAAAAACAAAGAGACAAGTTAACCCAAAATAAAAACGCATCACAACAATTACAAAACCAATACTATCCTTTCATCTATGCTAGGGTTTAAATATGTAATTTGATAAAATTAAGAACCCACCGTAAACATGCCAAACATGCAAGGTTGGGGTGAACCACGTATATTGGTGTCCCTCTTATATTTGTATTTTATGTGTTTTTATTACTGCAAATTGACTTAAGTTAATGCTTTGCAAAATCCACTTTTTCAAAGAGAAGTCTATTTCCTTTAATTGTACATAATGACTGAGATTTGGACATGTAGTATATGATTATGTGATATGAGTTTGTACAAAGGAAGCATACGATTATTATTAATGAAAGATGAGTACTAGGTGTTACTCGTTGTAAGATATTAACATCATGGTGCTAGATTATTGTAAATTGCTAGTAAAGCTTCCAATGTGTAAAGGATTAAGTATGGTCAAAAGGATTAAGATAATATTTAAGGTTGTGGGTATATGAAGGGGGTCGTGTTATCACCATTAATAGGGTAAATGAACCGAGAGAATCCAATTTTGTTTGTACTTAATTTCAAGCAGTAGTTATTAAGCAAAATTGGTATTGTTTTTAAGGGACCAAAATGATGAGAAGTATGTTGTTAGTCTTCAAAAGATATAATAGTATTTTAGTGTATCAATCTAAATACCCTCTTATGTGTATGTGGTAAGGTTGTACCTTATTAATGATGAATGATAATCATTGGTACTAACACTCTTCAGTACTTGGAATATGTTTAAGGAAAATATACTCCATTTCCACATGAATAATAAGGTGGAAGTTGGGTTTCTTAGAGAACAACAAAGGATTTAAGTAATCTTTCTCTTTCATATATTTAAGGATGAGGAAGTTGATTTTATTTGGAATTGGATAGATGGTTTCAATTGTTAATAACATAGTGATATTGAGGTGCATATATATATATGCCAATAAGTAAACATAAAGTCTCATATTTAAATAATTAATTCTTCACAAAGTTCACACATACCTGTATGCATGTGAGTCCATTAGGTCTGAGTGTTGTGAGCCTACTATGATACTATTTGTAACAAACCTAAAAAATTTCAAGTACATGAACTATTAGTCTTTTAATATTATCATCGCCAAAGTACATGAACTAGTTCACTTAGAATCATATGCTTGAATGTATGAAGCTAGTTACATAAACTGAAAATAAAAATATATGCATGAAGAGTAAAGTAATTATGACTAAGCTGTCGAGAAAGTAATGCACTGATATTATAGGAAAGTATGTCTTATTGCATCAAGAGGTTATGAGCATTCAAAATAGGAATTGTTATTATATTTCATAGTTATCTTTATGAGATTATGATGCAAATAATTTCTGGAAATAAAATGTGAGTAAAGAATGCAGGTACACATGGGTGAAAGAAGTATCACCACATGGGAATCGATAAGATAAGCAATGACAAAAATAATGAACTCCTCAGTAAAAAAGGTAACATCTAGAATTAATATGATTCCTTGATTCTTATTGAAGGTTAGCAAAGAATTATTATTTGATAAAACAATTGCATTTGTGGCAAAATATAGTTTAGATAATTTGATATGCCGAGAAAATACTTTTTAAGAAGCTTTGAAAATATCTACTGAAATATTTGAGTATGGTAACCGTAGTATTATTAAGAATGATCAGTTATGTATATGGTATATTTATGTTAAGGCAATTGATTCCTAGAATTTTTTAATTGGTTTTTAAATGCATAGATGCTAGAAGAATCAAGTTATGCCAAGTGATAATGTGTTGTTTAAATATATTGGATGTATAATGTTGTTATTTAAGTCTTGGAAGACTTAGATAAACATACCTTGATGTTGAGTGGGAAAGCTTTGGAGCATCAATAATATTGAGTTACCATGTTGATACGGTATTGAGTTGGTGGGCTTAGGAACATTAAGAATGTTTGGAATTATTGAAAGTTTTATTTGATGTAGAGCCAGTAGGATTTGGAACATCAAGTATGCTCAGTGATGATTATGATATTTTATACATTAAATGTTTCTTTTGAAATTATTTTAAATATATGTCATTATAAATAACATTGTCTTGATATTATTAAAGGTGATGAATTATGGAAGATCAAATAATACCGTAACTAAAAAAAATGAAGATGAATATATGAAAAATGTAATAAAACAAAAAATAAATGAAACTAAAGACTAATCAGATAAAGAGTTACGAAATTTTGAGTTGACCACGGGGGACGCCTTGGGTTATAAGGCTCTAGCTTCTTAGAAAACTTTTCTACACTAAAGAAATATTTTTAAGACAATGTATACAGGATTAACCAACTCATGAAGAGGAAGAAGAAAATTGTATATTTAAACTATGTGATTAAGTACGAGAAACTTAGTTTGGTGTTGAGTGTGTTGACTCTAGAGCACCTAAACAGTTTAGGCTCTAAAATTTTTGATAAGTTAGCATAGAGTTTCCAGTGAGCACCCTTCTGAGGAGTTAAGCTATGTTAATCACTCTATGATATTAAAGTCCTAGGATAAGAGCTATCAGTGAGCACCCAGAGGAGGTGTTAGGCTCTGAGCCAGAACTACTAGAGAGCACCCAGGTGAGGTGTTAGGTTCTGTAGTGGAAACCTTTGTGATGTTGAGATTTTAGGCTCATAGATATGTGGGCTTCTAGGCCTTGGAAACTTCCAGGCTCTTTGCAGGAGATACACTCAAGAGCTGTAAAATCCAATGAAGGGTATTTCTCTTATATCAAAGGAATATAATATATACAAGTTGAGGAGGCCTACACGTGAATTAGTGATTATGTGAGGAGATGACCCTCATGTATATATATGCATGACATAACTTTTGAAAGAATATTTCATCCAAGAAGTGCTTGGAACATCAGTTCCATACAAGAGGTATGCATGTGAATGTTATGTTTAGTATTTTATGCATCATGGTATGTTAAAGTGTTGGATACAAAGATATATATGTGGTGAATCCTTGTGTGATAAATATGCTATAATGATTGTTGCTATATGCATTAGTAATGCTTTGAATTAGAATACGATTCAGATTATGTGAGAAAAAGTATGATTATGCACATCTTATTTTGCATGAATGGTTATTTATGTTGAGAAAACAAAGATGAAGGAATTAAAGGTATTTAAAAATGTGTATAACAGTTGAATATGGCAGGTTATGTGCCATGAGATACAAATGCATAGATAAAATCTACTTTAGATCATATAATTTAGATTATTTTTATACATGACAAATTTTGTACAGTTGCAGTATTACTATGTGATCATCACAAGGTAAAGCTTTCAAAGAAAAGATAAATTCTAAAGGGTTGTTATAAAAGGATAGTAAATGAAAATGCGTGAATGGTTTGTTTTAGATTATGAATATTACAAATGACAAATGTTGCAGGTACATTTATGAGAATAAATCTCGTGAACACTTGTGTTATAAATATGCTAAGATGATTGTTGTTATATGCATTAGTAATGCTTTGAATTAGAATATGATTCAGATTATGTGAGAAAAAGTATGATTATGCACATCTTATGTTGCATGAATGGTTATTTATGTTGAGAAAAAAAAAATGAAGGAATTATAGGTATTCAAAATGTGTATAATGGTTGAATATGGCATCCTGGCAGGTTCTGTGCCATGAGATACAAATTCATTGATAAAATCTGATTTAAATCAAATATTTTAGGTTATTTTATACATGACAGATGTTGTACAGTTGTAGTATTACTAGTGATCATCACAAGGTAAAATGTTTCAAAGAAAAGATAAATTCTAAATGATTGTTATAAAAGGATAGTAAATGAAAATGCATGAATGGTTTATCTTAGATAATGAATGTTACAACTAACAAATATTGCAAGTACATCTATGAGAATAAATCTAATCTTTAAAAAGTTGTTATGGACAACAATAACATTATGTTGCAAAAGCATTTGTTCTCTATGTTCTTCTTGATTTTAAAAGAATCACAATTATGCATACATTTTGTAATAAATCGGGGAAATAGCTTGCTATGTTTGTGACAAGAACAAGTTATGAGAGACAAGAAACTATTAAATTGAGCACATAGATCTATGAACAAACACACAACTCACAAGATAGATCACACAATTTAATCAGTTATTGAAGAATGAAACAGTGCAAAAATGGCTTGCAGCTGTGAATGATTTTCATTAATCAAAGAGTAATTAGATAATAATTACAATGAAGTACAATGGCTAAATAGCCACATGCAATTCGAATCCACATGAGGAAATTCAAATTGATTAGACTCTACTTGACTATAGGTAACTAAGACCTTGTCTAAATCATTATCAGAGGACTCAATAGTTAACTGACCTTGTCTAAACCATTATCGGAGCTCATCAGAGTTCTAAAACACAACTCAAGTGTCTAATTCAATGTTAACGGAGGCTAACTAACTGTGGTAGGTGAGAAATGTGCCCCTCCTGCCTGCAGCCATGCAAACCTAGCGCTAACTGAATGTAGAGGACTAGAACTGAATGTAACTGACTCCTAACTCAGCTTGACTAGTCACTAACTGAACTCAACTGATGAAGGTTGGTATCGACACTCCCAGTGGCTCCTAAATTATAGGAATTGATCTAGGAAGCTCCTAAAATGATGCATGCAAGTGCAATCGGTGGCAATAGGCCTCAATTTGTGTTCCCCACACTTTAGTAACTGGAACATGTGCCCCAATTAGGCCAAGTGGACCCAATGGTGATATTGACTAAAAATAGACTAGATGGACTATTGATTTAGACATGACTCCTGATTTAGACATATGACCAAATTGGACAAGGGAGGATTAATAATCCTAACACCCCCCCTGAATGCTAACTTGGAAAATATGTGGGCCCTGGTAACTAATACCATAGGTCACCCATTACATTAAGTAAAGTAAGTAACTTCTCAATACAAGGAGCTGGGAAAAAATCCCCCCCTCTAATTAAGCAGGTAGAATCAGGATCAATCTAGTTCTTCTGTGCACAGGTATCCTGGGGCCTGGCATGTGAACCTCTCTGTCATTATGTCTAGAGGAATCTTCCTCTTTGGAAGAAGAATGATATGCTCAACTAAATCAGAAATAAAGATAGTTGTTGGATGAAGACTGGACCCATGTAGACCAACTAAAATCAACTGATAAGTGAGAAAAGGTTCTTGAGGATTCAACCCATGTGAGGAACACACAAGAAACTGACATGTTGTATCCATGAAAAACAAACCATGAGTGGTAAAAACAGCCCCAAGTGTTAGGAGCAAGTGTCTAGGCGGATGTAGAAAATCTTCCTCTTTACCAGTTTTGTGAGGAAATGAGCATGTGACCAAAAGTAGAGAAGCCCTGGGACTATGGAGAGGGAATGCTTGAGCTCCATAATCAGATATAGCTCAAGAAATAGCTAATGAATCACAAAATAAAATATCAGCAACCTCATAAGAGGAAACTAACACCAAATCCCCAACATCAATTTTGAGGAAGAATTGCGGTACTTGATTTTTCACACCGAAATTGGTGAGAGAAGCTACAAGCATGACTGAAAGCTCTTGGATTTTAAAATTTGGACCAAATAATATCATATCAGAAAGTAAATCAGATCTAAATGGGTTCATATCAGATCCAAAACTGTGAAATTAAATCAAATCCCCAGCAGCAGTTTTGAAGGAGACTTGCGGTACTTGTTTCTTCACAAAATTAATGAGAACAGCTACAAGTAGTACTGAAAGCTTATGAACCTGAAATTTTGAACCAAGAAATATCAGATCAGATATAAATAAGATCATATCAGATCCAATAAGGTTCATATCAGATCCAAAAGTATGGTCAACCGAGACGGTGGATGCATAATTTTCTTCTTCTTCAAAATTCTGAATTTTGGATCACTCTGGTAATCTGATATTTTTTCCAAAATATCCAAGGTATAACATATTTTCACACCAAAAAAAACATTAGAGAGAGAAAAATCAAATTCTTCTTCACTTTTGCAAGCAATTACTGGCAAATTTTGCACAAAATTCAAAGGAAAATCACCGGTGAATGTTTGCATGGAAGTGCAGCAGTATTTTTCTTCAATATCAGAGATTCGAATGTATTCTTCTATTTCAGCCATATGAGGAGATGAGATATTAGAGATCTCATAAACTTTCGGAGCATCAGGAGAAGGAGTCACTGCAAGGAGACTGTCTTCAATTCGAATTGACTGTGCAGAAGCTTATGCTTCTTCTTCATCTTGAACAAATTCATTAGAGAGAGTGGAGGATGAGATTTTTGGATCAATGATGCTTATGGTGTTGGATGTGGTCTCCAAAGTGCTATTATGGTCCTCATCAAACATTCCAAATATTCTGTCCAATTTTGTCCAGAGATCCTTTGGGTATTAACAGTTCTACTGATGTAGCGCATGCTACGAGAAAGCATGGGGACTTCACTTAGTGAACCTCTCACATAGCAAGTGCGATCGTGGGATATTAAAGAATACCCTTAATTTTTAGAGATATTGACCCAAACTCTTTTTGTTGAAACCCCCTCCCAATACTTAAAACCGCCTCCCCACCCCTTTTTATACCTCAATCCTTATAAACCACCCTACCGACCCCCACCTTAAACCCCTCATCCCCCCAATACCTGCAATATATTGGTTCAATTTTTGATAATTTTAAAACCCACAATATGAACTAACGTGATAGGATATTGGTCAACAAGTGAAGCCCCCGTGCGAGAAAGAGACAGTTGTAAGTTTCCAAAAGCTGCATCACATTCATTCAGCCAATCATTCTCACTCTCAAAGGATTCTTCACCAAGTCCAATAGACGCCTCATAGAGATCTTGTCTCTTCAGATATGCAATCATCTTCATCTTCCATTCTGGAATCATAGTTTGTGGATAGGGTGAGAACAGGAACTGATGAATCCATTCGAAGTTGTACCTGCAAAAACACAAAAGAGGCACTGTAAGGTCAACATCCTGCACATTTTAGGTTTTCATCACAGCTCCCATCATAGTTGATCAAGCAAGCTTGATCAAAAATTCCTTAACTTGGGGTAGTAAGTGGTAAACCTTCTGCTTCTGGTACAGAACTAGAAGGAGCAAATTTTCTCAAAAAATTGATCCAGTAGGAGATCTGAGGAGGAGAAGTGACTTGTCCACCGAGGCTCTGATACCATATTAAATTGAGCACATAGATCTATGGAAAAACACACAACTCACAAGATAGATCACACAATTTACTCAGTTATTGAAGAATGAAACAGTGCAAAAATGGCTTGCAGCTGTGAATGTTTTTCATTAATCAAAGAGTAATTAGAATTACAATGAAGTAAAATGGCTAAATAGCCACATGCAATTCGAATCCACATGAGGAAATTCGAATTGATTAGACTGTACTTGAATATAGGTAACTAAGACCTTGTCTAAATCATTATCGGAGGACTCAATAGTTAACTAACCTTGTATAAACCATTATCAGAGTTCATTAGAGTTCTAAAACACAACTCAAGTGTCTAATTCAGTGTTAACTGAGGCTAACTGGCTGTGGTAGGTGAGAAATGTGCCTCTCCTGCATGCAACCATGCAAACCTAGCGCTAACTGGATGTAGAGGACTAGAACTGAATGTAAATAACTCCTAACTCAGCTTGACTAGTCACTAACTGAAGTTAGCTGATGAAGGTTGGTATCAGTACTCCCAGTGGCTCCTAAATTGTAGGAATTGATCTAGGATACTCCTATACTGATGCATGCAAATGCAATCAGTGGCAGTAGTCCTCAATTAGTGTTCCCTGCACTTTAGTAACTAGAACATGTGCCCTAATTAGGCCAAGTGGACCCAATGGTGCTAGTGACTAAAAATATACTGGATGGACTCCCGATTTAGACATGACTCCTGATTTAGACATATGACCAAATTGGACAAGGGAGGATTAATAATCCTAACATAATCATTAAGGATATTCTAAAGTAATACCAAAGAAAGCAAAGGTAGAAGAATATTACAACGGAGAATGTATGATGAAGATAAAATATTTGAAAGAAACTAACATCGAGGACGGTGTACCTTTAAGGGGGGGAAGATGTAACATCCCCTCTCTTACTCCTATTCTTTAGTAATGAAAAATACAAGTAAATATAAATAGTTATGGAAAAGGATTGAAATAATATTCAAAAGTCTTTATGGAGGATGGTGGTTAGTTCTTGTTTGGTTAGGGTTTCCTTAATGGAAAGGAACGAACTCTTTACCTTTGGAGGATAATGTCAATTCATAAATTTATTGCTTGGCTCTCACAGGGGTTCAATTTTTGGTAAGTAAAAAGAATATGGAATGGGAAGAACGACAAGGGAGATGATCTTTGAAAGAAAGCGATTGGAGGGAAGGCCTGCACAAATATTACGATAGAAGATAAAGAGAAATAGGTTTTCGAATGTCATGTTTTATTTACTTATATTGTGTTGTTTTCTTTGATGTTGAATAGAAGATACTTGTTTTCTTCTCCCAAGTTGACTATTTCATGGATTGAGAGATGGATGGTGTATCCTTGTTTGTAAGAACCAGTTTTTGAAAATATTTCCAAGTCTTTATGTTATGTATAAGTAGGTAGAACGAAGCTATCATTCTGGTGCAATACTCTCCTTTGTGATAAGTTAACCTTGAATAAAAAAATGTGGCAAGGTAGGTATCAAGGTGATAAGAACCAACTCTAAGTCAAAAGGTGGTTCCATAGGGTTTGTACCCAACTAATAGAGATGCCATTACGAGAAGGGTTGGTCCATGAATTAGGTCATATTAAACTGGATTGATCAGGGCAATCTTTCTCTTTAATGTGTTAATCTCAACATTAAATAAGGGATTGTCATAAGAACCGATTTCCATTAAGATGAGTTTGGAAGATACATGTCGTGGATGCGAAGTGTTTGCACTCACCAGAAAGCTCCGATAGGTTCTTGGTGATAGACGAACAAGGAAGGACAACTGAAGCATGATTACATATATCAAGGTGGATTTAATCTTCTATTATGAAGCTTGTGGCAGGGTTAGCCTCTCGGTGACTAGAGATAATGCTTGTTTTTACTGCATATAATTATAGATATATGTTATGCAGTTTCGTGGTAGTGGATGTATAATCATATTTCATAGCTTCTTTATTTTTCNGGCAGGGGTAGCCTCTCGGGGACTAGAGATAATGCTTGTTTTTACTGCATATAATTATAGATATATGTTATGCAGTTTCGTGGTAGTGGATGTATAATCATATTTCATAGCTTCTTTATTTTTCATGTATAATTCTTATGCCTTTATGCCTTTAGCCAATTTGTGAATTTAGTTCCAGAGTAGCAAGATTGGTGGACATTGCAACAACCTCATTTTCAACTTTAATGGGATGGGAAATATAATCTTTAACTTATTGATCCATTCTTTGCTAGGAGGGAAGTTGTGGGTATCATATAGTTAGTCTCTTGTTGATTTTTAAAATTACAATACACCCCTCCAAGATGGAGAGTGGACGTCCCTCTCTCAACATTAAACATTTTGGTTGGGAATTACATTGAACAATAGTCTCTCAAGAGAGAGGATCCCTTTAATTTCATTTGTTTGTGAAAATGGAAGAGGGTGATCTATTTACAAGGGTATTAAACTAAATATCACACTTGATACATGACCAGATTGGATGTTTTACAATTATTTTCAAGACCAAAATAAGCTTTCCACCCTCCATTAATCATTTTCTCAATGCTATAGCTCCAATTGAGCTTGTGATGAATATCAATTATGAGATACTTGTACAAAGTCACTTCCTCTAGATTTCTATTATCATAAATAAAAATTTGCATAGGTGTCTTTTTTAGATTTTATAATCATGATTTTTGTCTTGTTGGTGTTAACAGTCATACCCATGTTAGAGAAAAAATCTTTAAGAATTATTAATTTCTTATAGAGATCAGAATGACACCTTTCCATAAGAACAATATCATCTACATAAATTAGGAGGATGATAACTATCCCAGCTAAGATTGTACCGATGCAACCTGCTTCTTCTAAACACTTTTCTAGCTTATCAATGTAAATACCAAAAAGGTTAGGGGAGAGGGGGTAACCTTGTTTAACTCCAATATTACAATTTATATCTAATGTCCACCGCTCATTATTCTTAAACTTTGCAATGACCTTTTTGTATAACCTTATCGTGACAACTCTCAACTCAAAAGGAACCTTAAGCTCCTCTAGCCTATTCCATAGGTTATTTCTAGGCACTGTCTCGAAATCTTTTCTAAAATCCACAAAGCAACAAAATAGGTCAGACTTATTATTACGATATTCCTCTGCAATTATACTAAATGTAAGAATGTGGTCTGTGGTTGAATGATTCCTTCTAAAACCTGCTTGGCCTTTAGCTCGCTTACCTTCCATTTCTATCCATTCATCGATCTTCTTTTCTAAGATAATACCATATAACTTAGCTAAGAGAGGGCTAATAATAAGAGTTTCATAATTAGAGGGCTCATTTTTATCACGGATTTTGAAAATATGAATAATGAGGCTTTGAGTCCAAGGTGCAGGAAACCCTTGCTTGACTGCTAGATTAAAGAGTTTGTCGATGTGCGGGATGAGGACAAACCCTCCAGTTTTTAAGATTTCCCCTTTGTATCCTTCAATGTCTTTGGTTTTTTCATTTGCTAAGCGCTTAACCCCGAAATCTATGTCTTCTAACGAGAAAACTTATTTCGTTGTAATAAGGGTTTGAATGTTATCTCTGATGTTCGAGGATTCATAAAGCTTTTCAAGATAGGAATTTCAATCTTTTAAAGCAATTTTGGAGAAGTTTGCAATTTCGTAATTTTTAAAAATTTTAAATATTGATATTTAATATGTAATTTCACAATTTTTAAGATTTTTAAATATTGGTATTTAATATGTAATTTAACAATTTTTAATATTAACAATTGACATATATTGGTATGGATATAAAGCACTTTATATATATAATAATTTTATTTATTTATACCAAAGTTTACTTATATTTTGTTTTTTGTTTTTAAATAAATTTTGAATAATTTATTTGTTTTTTTTTAATTAAAAAGGGACTAAGGTGGTAGGGAGCTCTTGTTTATATATATATATATATATATATATATATATATAAAGATGGTAAGACCTCTTGTTTGTTTATATATATATATATATATATATATATATATTTAACTTATTTAGGTTCATTTACTTTATATTATTATTTTTAGAAGTCTTTAATTTCACAATTTTTAAGGATTTTAGATATTGACATTTAATATATAAATTTCACATTTTTTAATATTTTTAAATATTAACATTTAATATATATTGGTATTGATATAAAACACTTTATATTAATATAATAATTTTTATTTATTTATATGAAAATTTACTTGGATTTTATTTTTATTTTTAAATAAAATTTGGATAATTTATTTGTTTTTTTATATCAAAAGGCAAGGATAAGCTACACATAGCTTTTGTTTTAAGTTAAATCTTATGTTACATTGGCAAAATATTTACATATAAATAATGTGAGAGATGGCTATGGGCTTGCAAAAAGGAAAGTTTGCCCATACCTCGATTTGAAAAAAGACCATAAACTGCCTTCCCAAGGCTACTTATAAAATGTTCATATACTGCCACTATTGGGATACATAGAGTAGTATTTAATAGTGGAAGATGACCAAAAACCTTGCAGACAGATTGAGAGAAAATGTGAAAGGACATTCAAAAACTACAAAAGGAGACTGAATCAAATTTGCATATCGAACTTGTAAAAACCGATGCACACCTAGCTATCAGTGCTTTGCAAAGGGGTTGGTGTCTAGGCGTCGACGTTGCTTGGAAGGCTCCAGTAGAGAATTGGGATTATCTTCGTGTGCCATGTTAGTGCCATAAGCCTCGTCCATGATTCTACCAGGGGTAGTCTCAGCATGCATTGTATCCATCGCCATTGTAGTTGCCGCATGCTTGATGTCCTTCGCCTTTATACTTTGCAGATCAACTTCAGAGGCAATCAAGGTCGAGGTGAGCAGGGTCACCACCACCGACAAGGATGGATATTTCGGGGCCATGATGGCCACGACATACAGCATTCCCTCCATGAAGTTCAGAGGAGGAACGTTGAAGATTGCTACTATGTCCATACACCAATCTGCCACCACATGTACCCTGTAGGCCAAATCCTGAACCCTATTTTTCATGTTGTTAATGAAGCTTCATAGGTCATTTTAGATGTCCAAAAGAGTCTCCATCATGGAGGCCACATGCTTATCAAAAATTCGCCCATATGTCTCTCTGTTTTGAGTTTGGTGAGAGTTTCCTTGATGGCTGGAGTTACGTAGGCGTTCCCTCACCATGGCAAAGTTTTCTTTGCCAATATCCCACCAATGGCTCGATTGATAATCGTCTCTCTTAGCTCAGATATTTCCTTCAATGGTGTAGTGAGAGTGCTTCGAGTAAGGCAATCAATAGGCACCTCGCAGCAGAGTGTTTAATGCATATGTTGCGAGGACATCCTAAGGTAACTGGTTTAAGGATTGGGACAAACGGGTTGCACCAAGCAAAAGGCCACCATCCATCAACCAATACTCCATCAAGAAACATGAGGGCATGGACCATCTGATGCATCAACATGAATGAGGGCATGGCCCATCTAATGCAACAATCATTATCACATCAAAATGCAGTGCAGGCACCAGGGGTTGATCGTGACACCATCGGGATAGAGCGTTGGGAGAGATACCTCAGCTGAGAGGTCTACCTATTAGAGGAAATTTGGGGTCTAAAATGGGTCTTATAAGAAAACAAGCCAACAATAAATTCTTGTGAGTTGGAATTCAAGAACCAACAGAATTTCAATAAAATGAGTCAACTATAATGGTTGACTTGACATATTTGTCATTTAAAAAACTACTTTTTTGTTCGTATTTTCAATATATCTCTATGTGTTTTTAATAAAATTTCGAGCCGGAGGGCTTGTTGAATACAGAATTCAATTATGCATCCAACGAGTACTCACATTGTATACTTTTGACGGACCCCGCTAACCCAAAAACAAGAAATACCTGAAAAAATGTGATGATGGCATCATCATCATGTTTTTTGAGGTATTTCTTTTTTTGGGGTAGCGGGGTCCCTCAAAAGTATTGTGTGTGGGTAAATGAGTCCTTCCTCTCAAAATTTGAGTAAAAACATTGGGAGATATGTTGAAAATATGAAGAAAAAAATAGTTTTTTCTTCTTCCAAAATTAATAAATATTATTTTATTATTTTAACTATTATTTTATTTAGGAGGCCCATTTTAGACCTCAAATTTCCTTTAATTCGGATGGATGCGACAATTAAATTCGCCAAAAGGTGTGACTAGATGGGCCAATTATGGTTGTTACCTAACCGCCATTATTATTTGCAAGATTGTCGTATGCATGTAAACATTCTCAATCGGTTCGTTGTTTCCCTCTCTGCCTGCACCTTGCAACTGAACCCATGAATATTTATCTCGCTTGCTGCAACTGCACCCATGACGCTGCTGTGGGGGATATAGATATTCCACATCTAGCTTGGTCTCTCAGGATGCGGCAGCAGAACTCAGCTACACAAGACTTTTCAGGTATGTCGTTGTCTCTCGTGTATATACACTGCAAAACATGAGCATTATATTATTGTTGATGCTCTATGGTGTGAACTATTTTGATGGCATTGTACCTTAAACCTTTGCTTCACGCACCTGGCAGCCAATATGAATGTATAACCTGTGAAGGTATATCTTAGTATAATGCTCGGTGAAGGCATATTTTATGCATGTATAACATCGGCGAGCATTATATATTTACCACATATGCAACCAATATGCATGTATAACCTGTGAAGGTATATTTTAGCATAAGTTATACAGGTTATACCTTCGCAAGTGAGCATTATATTTTGGTCATCCACAGAATTAAACAGTGAACTTAATTAACCGCTAGTCTCTTTGCCTTTGGTTGCTTAAATTGCTATTTCGCTTTAGCAGAGCGTCGTTCCTAACCTGTTTCATGCATATTCCACAATCTGTCCAGCGTCACATTAATGCATCAAGTCCAACAAAAATGAATGGAATGGTTTCCTTATTGATTCATAATTAGTATCTGATGGTGTTTGATGCTATACACTTAGGCTTCATACATGCAGAGATCATATTAGTATGATGTCATTGTACCTTAACTGCCCTCATATGGAGCCTTATAACTTAGAGGGGGAGGAGCATAGAATCTTTCTACTAACGAGTTATTCAGAGAGCAAGATAAATAGATTAGGTCTAACATAGTGATATTTACATATGTGTTTTCCAAATCATCAATCAATGAATAAGGTTGGATAAGGTGACCAGATGCAATAGAGTTACTACAAGTCAAAGTAGTAGGAAGGGAAATAAAAGGGACTTTATAACTAGAAGATTCGTCGATTATAGTAGCTAGCTGGGTAGTGGTTGAAGACATAGTTGAGGTAGCTTAAACTCATAGAGTTCATGAGTTGGAAGAGGAAGAGGCACCAACAACTTCTTGCTTATGTGTGACCATGTTTTCTTGCTTATGTGTGACCATGTTTACATCTAGGTGATACACCTCCTCTAATAAACCATGACTTTCTATTTGATTAAGCCTCTCTATGTACCATGTCGGATGGATGAGTCTACCCCCATTGGATGAATGAACCTAACCCTCCCCCCGCTTACTATTTATATAAAGAGTTGAATAGATCGAGTGAGGAGGTTAATAGTGAGTTTATGGCAAGGTATTCCTATGACTTGCCTTACTCCAATGTGAACTAAGGCCTTATCCGAGCTAGAAGATCCATAGAATAATCCCTTACGGGCTCAGCTTCTACCCACCAATTCAAAGAATCCACCCGAAAGAATTAGTATTGGAGCTAGGAGATTTTATCAAATCTAGAATATTCGTAGAACAATCCTTTACGGGCTCAACTTCTACCCACCAAGTGTCAAATAATCTGTGGATGTGATGATGTTGGAAAATTTTTGAATTGAGCAATTCCTGAATTTGAGATTAGAGACAATGTGTGCAATGAATTTTTTTTATACTCATTTTTTATAGTCGTGATTGTTTATATTTTAGGATTTCAAGAATTGAGCAATTCCTGAATTTGAGATTAGAGACAATGTGTGCAATGACTTTTTTTATACTCGTTTTTTACAGTCATAATTGTTTATATTTTAGGATTTCAATTGGATTAATATATAATTTTTTCGATAGATTACATTTTAAACTTTATTGCAACATTTTATTTTATTAGGTTGTTGAAAATATTGTCTCTTTAAGTTTGAAAGAAGATTTAAACAATTCAATTTAGTGAGATTGTTTTTTTCATAAAATCTACTTTAAGTCATTTGTGGTTGAACATGACTTCTAAAATGTATACATTTATATAAGATATGTAAATACATATATACAGAGAGTAATAATATTTATTGAGAAAAAAAAGTATATGTTTGACATTTTTCCACAATTCATTATGGAACCTAGAGAATTCGATTTCAAAATAGTCAAAAGACAAACATCGACAACGGGTCCATCAAATTGGTCCAATTCCACCTCGTCAAAAGGGTCGTCCTCGTTTTCATGATTCTCATTGGCCAAGAAAATATCCTAAGGAAATTCAAAAGAATAATGAACTAATGAGCCTTCACCTTAATATAAGATATACATTTTAATATAAGAGGTACATGTTAGATATACGTATATGTAGGTTAAATGTGCATTTATAGACATTAAATAGTCAAAAGAATACAACTTTAAAATATCATATAAATCAAAATCATATTATTAAATTGTTTAATCATTAAACTCAAGATATATATATTAGAGGCCACTTTATTCAGAACTTAATATGTAAAGAATACGAGAATAAAAATTTAAAACATCTTCTAAATATAGAACTTCCTCTACATCACATTGCATGCTAGTTTGTTAAAATACAATTTATATTGAGCTACCAAATATTAAATTTTGTATCTTGTATACTTCATGTTTATTTGTAGTTGTTTTTTATAATAGGTATATGTTTTTTCATACATTGCAAATTACAAAATTATTATTAACAAAACTTGATTATAGTTTTCCTATAAGGTATGAGAAACCACATCAAAGCAAAATTAAGTATACTTTTCCATTTTGAATCTTTACATTGAATGCTATTGTGCCTTAGTGAAGAATCAAAACTATACTAAGAACACAAAAATATTTAGATTAGTTACACTAAAAATGTACCCTAGGGATTTAAGCATTGATGTTAACATAGATACTCTCATTTGTATTTACAACAATAATATTTATGGTAGCCTTGGATGAAAATCTACAACATTAAGAAGAAGAAGAAAATTCATAAATAATGAAGGTAGCCAAAAGTTATGTGTTTAATTTGTTCTAAGTTTACAACTCTAAATATAAAACGGAACAAAAATAATTAATAAATCAAATCTTAGTTAGTTGATGTATAGTAGTTCGTCATGCTAATTTGCAGAATGTACATATTTATATTAGACCATTGTTTCAATAAGAATATGCTTTAAACTAGAGAAAGTGACTTCTAATTTTCCTATAATACCTTAAGTTTGCAAGGTTCAATCATAACTCACAAAGTATTCCTTAATAGAAAAATTAATCACATATATATGTCTAAGGAGTAACAGTTCTTAACATAACTTTATTAATGTCAATAAGCGTTACTATTTTGGAATTGGATGAAGAGTGCAAGATTGGATGGTAGGGATATGTTTGTTGATCATGTCCCCTTTAAATACCCACTATCCAACAATGGAGTTGTTTTATTGCTAACTCATAAAACATATGTTGGAAGCCAATTAATGTTTTTTATTATTTTTTGTTTCTGGTTGGTATTTACCCCTTCCACCTATAGTTAACATTTACAATTTCTTTCTCCACATGGTGTGCACATTCTTTCACATCCACTGGAGCATTGTTAGGCACCCAAATATGTTGCTTCCTTGGGCATACACCATGCACCTAACCCAACATATACCATAAATTGTTGATTGCACATTACTAAGGTTGTGCCACTATGCTTGGTTGAAAATACTATAATTTGCGATAGGGACGGCATGTTCAAAGAATCCATGGGGACATATATCTTTGGAGGGTGTGGTTGTAAAATAGGAACTATGTTTGGAATTGTTGTTGGTTTAGAATTTGTACTCACTAGGTGTTATGGAATTCTTATGTGCATAACTTGTTAGAAGATGTCATGGGTAAATAAGATGACCATGAACTTTTGAAGGTGTTGGGTGTAAAATTCCATGTGTCTCCAAGATGATGTAATGATAATGGCTCCAATAAAATAAGGGGATCCATTTGGATTATGCTTTATGGATAGGGAGTTGATTAAATTCTTGTTGAGGGTAATTCTATCAATTACCGACACTTATTAATGAAACGAAATTAACAAACCAAAATTAGACTTAAGCATAAGTACCTATATGAAGTATTGCATCTACACTTGGATTGAGAGCTTTGTGAAGATATCACATCTAGTTATCCCCTACTTTTTTTTTGTAAAGATGTAGGAAATAATTATATTAAGAGTACAAAAAATATTACAAGGAAAAATGCCAGCCTGAGCGGTCTATGTTGGCGGAACCAGCTACCCGGATGCCCAAAAATGTTAGGCATAGGAGTATCATATGAAAATTGGTCAGTTCCAAGGAGTTGGATTCCATTGGAGAACATACATTTTTTATCAGATACCATAACTGAGCAAGAAAACATACAATTTAACAAAAAAAGATTAAACCTTTGCAGCAAGTCGAAAGAGCTAGGAACGGCCATCTTGTGCAAGAGCTTCTTCCTTGCGAGGACTGGGTTTTTCTTTGAATATGGAGAAGCTACCAAAGAAATAGTCCACCCACCCCTGTGGAGGGATTTAGGGCGTCAAAGGCTATGTTTTTCCGTCGAGAGAAGCTTCCCCAGTGGACGTGCGAACTCGTCTAAAGTGCATCAGATCTATGGTAGAGGGAACATGGAAGTTCGATAGTAGTGATGTCAGGCTAGAGGAAGCACCCAAGTCATACAGAACCGGACCTAAGGTGGAGGCCAACAAGGATTTTGTACTCCCTGCCACTCTTGCGAGCATTTCTTCTGGAATGGATGGAGAAGGAGGCTTAGAGGATGGGCCTTCTGGGTGAGTGGCAGTCGCACTATCCATGTCGGGCCTCAATATGGTGGGATCTATTGGAGCAGAGTGCTTGTGCAAGTTGGGGCACCTCTCTAGAAAATATTTGCCTCCAGCCAAACTAGTGTCAAGGCTTGCCAATTTGGTGTCCAAATGCACCATAAGACCTCTGATGTCCAAGATGGAGGAAGTTGCACCGGTCCAGTTTTCCAATACTTCTTCGACCAAGTTCCTAAGAATGTTCTTCACCAATCAATGAAAATTTATTTGATTATAGTAATTGTCCATGGCGAGGAAATCTGCCACCTAACCAGACTCCCAGTCATCGATGAGTGATCGAACCAAGCTCAAAACTATGCTATCATAATCGATGCTTACTGCCTTGGCTCTTCTAGGATGCTCAGCTTCTCTATCGTAACCATTCTTGCTGCCACGATGGGGGTTCCTCTTGGTCGGGTCATGGTGAGTGAGAGAAACACTGAAACACATGGAGCTGAGCTATACATAGAGCCAAACAAAATGTTGTAGAACCACATAGAGATCGTCGAGGAAGAGCAAATGAAGGGGGATTCAAGAGAGATCACCATTTCATGCATCAACGGAACGAGCAACAGGTGAGCCGAACGCGGGAACTGCAGCGTGCATCTGCGGGCATAAACGGCCCAGTACGCCTTCCATCACATCAAGTAGCAGGTCTGCATCCTCACACTAAAGCTCCAACAAGCCAGGGTAGTGCAAATGACCGCCCATTAACATCGACCAGTATTCCTGGATGGAGGAGGATCGCAAGCGCGTACTGGAGCCAGATGGTCGATGGGAGATTCCAGGTGGAGGATAAGCAGGGAGCGAGTCACCAAGTGGGGACTTCTCGGGGGGCGTGCCCATTAAGTGAGGACCTTCTACGTTCCTGAAGGTGGGATGAAGACTCGTGGTGGTGTCAGCTAGATGGAGCAGGCCGCCAAGTGTAGGAAGACTAGGAAAAGCACCCACATCTCGGGAGGGGTACTCTTGAGAGGCAAGAGTGATGCAGAGCTAAATCAAGATGTTTGGGAAGGGCGTCCCAATATTTTGAGCACAAAGAGGAATATTGCACTTAACCCCTTCATTATCCAAGAACTGGGATAGAGCATTATCTTTTCTCCTAACATGGCGGAAGGTGATCGAGCAGAGATCCTCCAAGATTTTTCCAAGTCTACTAATTTTGTGTTCCATTCTCCAGTTGGTGGAGAGTTTTGAAGCCTGGGTGCCATTTTGAATTTTGGTGGAAATAGCAAGGATCACCTGTGAGTCACCCTCAACGATGATCGAAAGAAAATTCAGATGCTTAGCTAGGGTGATCCCTTCAATGAGGCCTTCTATATTCGCAGGGTTGTTGGTGTCATTCCCCATGCCTCCAAAGAAAATGTGCAATATTTGACCATCGTGGTTGTGGATGGCACCTACAAATCCCGACATGCCAGGATCACCTTTCGAGGCCCCGTCAAATTTGAGCTTGAAGATGTCGAATGGTGGAGGGGACCATTGCTTTAGGATGGATAATGTTATGAGAGGACCCTCCTGAGAGAGGGAAGGGGACCATGAGTGAACTTCTAGTTTTCTAGGATACCTTTTTTTGCTACTGAAGAGGGAAAATCAAAGGAGTGTCAATCTTTCAGGAAGGTGGTGTCCTGCATATTTTTTTTGAGATCAAACCATATAATATCCAGAGCATTACATCGATCCTTGAAGATTTTGGATTTTTTGTCCTTCCATATACTCCAGACCAGAAATCCAGGGGTAAGTTCCCGTAGTCTATTAAGAATAACACTTTAAAAAGGATTTTATGCCCATATTAGCAGAGTGTTTCATACATTATGCTTGTCTCTATGGTTCTCCTAAAAATACTAACTATACGATCCCAAAGATTAGAGCCAAAATCGCAAATATTAGAATGCGAGCCCTTAGAAGTCCTTATTTTTAAGGTTATCCCAAGTGAGGATGCGCTTGTGAGAGAGCAACCAGAGAAAGGTGGAAATTTTGGGCCAAACATGAGGATTCTATATTTTTTCCATAGGGGAAATTGATGATCTTCTTCCTTGGACGCAAGGATAGAGGAGGCCTCCTTAATAGTGAACAATCCTTTAGGGAGATTCCGCCATTGCATAATATCAGGTTCATGTTTGATTCTATTTTTTCTAGCCTTAAGATATAGCCATATTTGTTCCATTATTTCAATTTTAAGATGAATGTGCCATCTTCTTGGGTGCTTCCATGTACGAAAGGGAGAAGAGCCTTGAAGTCCCCATAGGTCCTGAAAAACATAATGACAATCAGCTAGATGGTTGATATGATTGTCTCCCATGTCATATTGGCTAGTGAAGTTGGGAATTTGCTTCCAAGAGTCCTACCAAAAGTAAGCGTGAGCTCCCTCTCAGATCTCCTAGAATCCGTGCTGCTAGATGAGGGATTTTTCAGAATTGGCAGCTTTCCAGATGAGGGATCCTGAGGGATCACTATTGAGGAAAAATAGTTGAGAAGGGTCCCAATTTGGTGCATATTTTATATTCCATAATTTCCCCAATGCGTGTCATTATGAAAGATCCAGGTCCACCATTTTTTTGCGGAAAGAGTTGCATTGTTTATTTCAATATCTCTCAATCCCAAGCCTCCCCTACTTTGAGGAAGGCAAAGAGTGTTCCAATTAACCAGGGCCCAATTGTTATTCCTGGAATATTTTCCCCAAAGGAAGGAAAGTTGAAGACTTCTGAGGGATTTCAGCACCCATTTAGGAGCAGGGATAATAGAGAAGAGGTATATCGGTAAGGATTGGAGGACAGATTTTAGGATAGTAAAGTGACAAAGAAGATTGAGGGAACAGAATGCCCAGGAGGAAATGTGAGAGTCAATCTTGTCCAAGAGTTCTTTCCAAGAGGAGTTCTTAATGGCCGAGTCAAAAAGAGGTGCACCTAGGTAATTTGAGGGTAAGGTGGAAATAGTGAACCTCAGGATGTGAGAGACATTATGTTTGATGTTGAAGTCTGTATTAAAGAAGAAGATCTGAAACTTTCCCAGGTTGAGGGTGGTGCCAGAATCTTCAGAAAAGGTGTGGAGGATATCTCTAAGGGTGCGAGCTTCCTCAACCAAGGGGTGGCCAGATAGAAGGTTTCCATCTATGAACTGTTGATAAGCAATGGGATTGCCTCTGTGTAGGGAGAGTCATCAAAGGGAGCCCAAGGAAATGTCGTTTTGGATCAATCTTCCTAGGCCTTCCTCCATGAGGATGAAGGAAAAGGGAGAGAGGGGGTCACCTTAACGAAGACCCCAAGAGGGAGAGAAGGTATCAGAGGGGGAACCATTGACCTGGATAAAAAAGAAGGCAGAGTTGATGAGGGAGGAGATCCAGTGGGTCTACTCATGACTGAACCCAAAGGCAAGGATCATCTTTTTTACAAAATCCTAGCTAAGCTTATCGAAGGCTTTGAAAGATCCATTTTAAGGGGCATCCCATGAGTACGATTCACTTTGAGGAAATGAATAACTTCATGAGCCAGGATAATACCATATAATATTTTCCTTCCCTCGATGTAGCCCATTTGTTCAAGAGAAATGAGTAAAGGAAAAAGAGGCTTGAGGCGGTTAGCTACCATTTTGGAGATAATTTTGTAAATGACGTGGCCTCAACTTACCAGGAAGGGATGCTTCGGATTCTTTGGGCACCAAAGTGTGGTGGCTGGGGACTCAACTTTGGGACTGTCCCCTGAAGGCCTCTGTCCTTTTCGTCAATTTTTCCTCGGTCTTTGGAAACCATCTTCGTCTCTTTATTCATTCTTCAGGTTCTTACTGGGTTTTTTTTTGGGACAATCCCAGAACAAGTGGCCAATCTCATGGAATTTATGGCATCTTAAGGGAACATGTTCATAGTTCAATGGTTGGACCCAATCCAAGTCTTCATTGTTGTGATTGATGGCATCCAGAAGGGCTTTAGAAATATGCATGTAGACACAGATCCGTGCATAGGAGGTGAACTTGTTGAGCTTTGTTTGGTCAGTTGAACACACAAAGGTACCCAGGGTGTTGTCGATGTCCTTCAGCATATCTGCATCCCAATATTCATGAGGGAGAGAGAACATCCTTATCGATATAGGTGCCTAGCTAAAGTCTTCTTTTTCTGGGCAGAATCTCTTTATCGTATTTTTTTTACACAGACCCACAGAGTTAACTAAATAGGGACTGCCTTCTTCCACTTTAGTTTTATCTTCAAGATGATGAAATATGATTGTAAATAAACCATTGGATCTGATTTGTAGGTCAAAGTGTACTTTGGGCTTCCATTTAGCATCTATCCAGCCTCTCAGCGCTTACTTAGTGGGCCAAAATCCTATGAACTTTCCAGTTAGGTCGTGATCTCTTAGAAACTAAACCCCAACATTTATACGCTTAGAAGGTAGGGCTAGATTCGGTCTGGTGGTGCTCCTAGCGATGCAAGTGCTAGTTTCCTGAGGTTTGTAATCCTAGGGCTCCTAAGGCGCGTCAGGGGGTGCAGGGGTTATTTCGGATTTGTCTCTATTGGGAATAGGGATGTCTTCTAAGCCTATTTTCAGCGTGGAAGTGAGCAAATGAGGCATCACAACGTACGATGATTCAGGTATAGGATGATGTGTTCTTTGTGAGTGGACAATATCCCCTCCCTGTTATGAAACCATGGGGACGAATCAAAGCCGAGAGTTAGACAGGACCGAGAAGGTACAGAAGGAGCACAGGGCCATAGGTTGGAAGACACTTAGAGAAACCCTAACTAACATCGAACAGGGAGATCCAGAGTTGAGTATCCCATACTTTGTTTATATACCTTTTAACTAATTATTTTCCAAGTTATAGTATAATACTTTATAAGGATTTTATTTATGTATGTGATTGTGTAGAGGTTTTATAATGAGAATGTGGGAGCAGATTAATGAGTTGGAAGTTGAAGATCCAGAAGATATGGTAGAGTTTTTGGCTGAAGATTTGACATGGACATAAATATGGGGGGACCAAGTTGCAATTATTCCATACTGTAGACTTCAAGGCTTTATTAAAGGAGAGCAAGCGAGAGAAACTTCCCCTACTCAATTTATTGTTCATACTCGACGAACTCGAAAAGTCAAGGAGATCAAAAAAATTCAATTTGACACATATTTGGAGTATGCTATGTTAGTCTTTATAGTTACTCATATTTGATTGTGTGAAACATGCTTATATTTTTTTTTATTTTATCATTCAAGTTAATCGATAAAAATATGCATCGATATTTTTAATCTATTGTAAATATATATGATAGGTATTGTTGTGCATATGGTCCAGAGTCCACTCATAAAGTTCGGGATGATAGGCTTACAACGACTGGACTTGAAACTAAAAAGAAGAAGCATAGTTTGCGACAAATCATTAAAGTTGGTTTCCAATGCCATTTCATTGTGCGTTGACTCTGCCTTAGACCAAATGATGTTGTTATTACATATACAACATATAGGCATATTGATAAATCTGGTGTTGTGTGTCATGGGACGGATGCAGTTAGTAGGTCTCAAAATTTCCATTATGCACCACATCTAATGAATAATATGTGAGTCAATGTAAAACAAATGGTTCAAGTTCGTTTTAATGTCACAATGATATGGTATAAATTAATTCATGGCATGGAGCACAAAGCTAGACAATTGTTCACAGGGATAGCTCGAGATGCCTTGGCAACAAGACAAGATATTTTAAACATGTACAATGATATATCAATACAAGAATATGTGAAGGACCAAAGTGATCCAACTAGTGTGGATTGTTGGTACAATCATTTTTTAGATAAGTTTTTTTTCTACCAAAAAAAAGATGTTATGCAAAACATTCCATTTATCATTAGTACACAGACAAGTTGGATGCGATCAATGATGGTGAAATACTCACACAATAATGTTATATCCATGGACTCTACATTCAGCACGAACAAATATGGGGTGAGTATAAATTTCTCGTGGATCTCATATAATTATATTTATTAAAATGATTTCCTATGTGTGGACTTTAAATATAATTATGTGTTGTTTGTAATGCGGTACCAACTTTATACACTGATGGTTTTCGACAAGCACACCATAATGTTGTCCCGGTATATTGGGTTATTTCATTGTGTAATAATATACAGGATATTAAAAAATGGTTATCAACATTATTTGAGATCAGAATGAAAGAACGTGCAGATTAACAAGTTCATGCTTTTATTGCAATTGATGTTGCAGCTGAGATTGATGCTTTAAGGTGACTTGCTTTATTATTTTCATAAGGGACGGGGAGAAGAATAGTGTTTCAGTACGTATATACATATATTAATCTCTTTGAGTCCAATTCCATTTCAGGTGTTTAAGTAAATCATAAATATTATTATGCATATTCCATGTTCGTCGTGCATGGATGAAGAATGTTTTAAGAAAAGTTAGTGGAAAGGAAAATAGAGTCTCAATTTTCCGTGCTCTAGGATAAATAATGCATTCATGTTGGCCTACTTTTCTCCACTCTCGCGACCCAGGTTCAACAGACCCATGAAACCAACAAAACACCCAAAGACATCAGCCAAACAAAACAAGCTCAGCCGGCAACACCTGCGAGGCAAGCGCAGTCTCACTCGAGATATATTAATGCGTAACTTCCATAACCATGTTTCCACATTTAGTGAGGGATTACAGTCCCTTGGAATGCGGTCAAGTCATTCAACAGAGTCCGAAGGATGGAGTCTTTTACTACTCGGCAGTGGCGGAATGATGCGACACATCCGGTGCGCAACACAACCTTGTCCTTGACAACTTAACAACTGGTGCAATTGTGCGACGTAGATGATTCCTTAATAGTAAATGACAATGGTGCAATAGTATTTCAACTTAACAGTATTTTAACATGAAATAATACATAGTGCTCGGCAATGCTTAAGTCATTCATTCATTCATGGCTTTTATCAGTATTGTGACATTCATTCAAGCAATAACCATAAACAATGCAAGATAATCAAACGTTCAACATTAACCATTAAACATTCAACATTCATGCGATACAAGAAATAACATGGAAACCCATCAGGGAAAATACCACCAAGGTGCTCTTCTTCTGACATGAGAAACATATGGCACCTTGTAGTCTGTGACTTACGGATTGTTTTGAGATATGTTTATTTAGCTCAGACTCTTTCTTCCTCTCATTCTCTCTATTTTATTCTTCTAACTACTCCTACTGATCCACACACAGCCTAGATCGACTCCTCTACTTTACTATCTGCGCACTTAGCTGCAGATTGACTCTTACAAAACGGTCTGCGCACACAGCTGCAAATTCGCGTCTCAACGGCCTACTATACTATCAGACTTCTCTCTGATTCCTTATATTCTTTTCTAACTATGACCAAATGAATGAAGTGAACCCTTGTACAAAACAGGTTCCTTCTATTTATAGACTCTAAAATATTGCACAGGGTTGACTGAGTACAGCACAGTTATTACAGTCATAAATAGCCACAAAAACATATTTCATATTTATTACAGGCCATATTGGCCACAAAAATGTCCTTCATTGCATTAATCGCGGGCCATACTTAGCCACAAAAATGTCTTTCAATCTGTTTGTACGGGTCATAACTAGCCGCAAAAACCGTCCTTCATTCTTTCATCAACTCAAGCACCTACAGTCTTCTTGACCAGTCGCTTCCTATCCTTTACTCTTCCACATGCCCGGAGTTTCTATTTTCCTTCGCCGCACTAATCCTTTTCGTGACTTTCTTTCCTCTGTGCTTCCTTTTCCTGCCTTTACCCTGTCACATGTGTGTTTTGTCTTCCTTGCTTTGCACTTCTATGTCTTCCTTATGCTCTTTTTTGTCCCAACAGGCCCCTAACACTCACATGTGGCTCGTCCCGAACCACTAAGCAGGTCTCATGGTTCTAGCGCTAGCTGCACCACGGGACCAACCTTGTCTTGAAATTATTTCAAAATGCTTTCTACCTAGGCAACCTCTTCTCAAACCTCCTCTACTTGTTTCTCCAATTGTTCAACACAGTCGGAACCAATATGTTCAACGGTTCTTCTTCCAACAACTGAGTTATAATATGGAGCTTCTGTTGTACAAGCTAAAGGACCCCTATAACTCATTCTTCCTTTGTTTGTTATGCCTAACCTCTTCATTTATTTTCTGCTCTTAGTCGCGAAGAGTTTTGACTTGTTGTTGTAGTTGCTTCAACTCGAAAACCTTTGCGATCTTCTCTTTGATCAGTAGCTTCTTCATTTCTTCCTTAACCGCGGTTATTTGTAAGTCAGCTTGGCATGTGTCCTCTTTGATTTTATCCATGGCTTGATCTTCAAGGATAAATTCCCACGCCTCAGATACTGCGTCGATTGCTTCCTTGCATGGCTTTTCTCCCTACTTTATGCGTTGAACAGCCTCAGATGTTGTTTTCTGCACTCTTCTAGAACCTTAGGGGGTGTGCTTGGTTGTTGCTGCGCTTTCATCTCTTCCACCTATTTTCTAAGATCCGTCGCAATCTTGGATAGTCACGCTACCTTGGCGGTTGCATCTTCTTCCTCTTTCTCTTCTTATGTGGGGAACTCCGCGACTGTGTAGCTTATGGCTTCCTCTAGTGTTATCCTTCCTTGTTCCTATGCTTTCATCTCATCCTCCTTCTGTCTAAGAAGGAATTTGTGCTATTTTTCCTTCCTTGTGGCCTTCTTATACTAATAAGCAACAACATTTTCTTTGGTCCTAATCTATGTTGTGGCCGCATGCTGAACAACATATACTTTGGCCATTGCTAGTTTAGAAAAATCTAGTGACAGCGACCCCATTTCCTGGATAACATCATCATACTCTAGTGTCCTTGTTTCCAAATATTACGCTTTCATATCTATATTAAGTAGCGAAAACAGTAGGGGCGCGGCTAATATATCCCTAGGATCAACGCCATATGTCTTAGCCTCGACGATACTTTTGACCTCATTGATAGCCTCAGTGAGATTTTTGACATGCTTAGTGATCTTGTTGGTCATTTGTAGCTATTGTTTACTTAGACCCTTAAGGCTGGTCTTTGCTACGTTCGCAATAGCGTCTACGAGGAGGCTAATGTCTTCCTCACCTAAGCTTACAGTATGAGTTTTTTTATCAGCTTTGCGCTTCTTGGGCGGTGGTTCATGTTGTTTTCCTCCCTGCGCCTCTTCCTGGGCCTTCTTCTAAGTATGGGAATCCTCATCAGTGGGTGTGCCTTCTGAATCATCTTGAAAAGATCTCTTATTACTGTTGTCATCGTCTTCGTCTGACTTGTGCGACTGGTTGTCTTGCGCTTCGCCCCCATCATTGTCTTCTTCATTATCTTGGCCATTACCTTGGTCCATATCTTCATCTACCAGGACGTGCCACTCCTTAGCCCAATCCTAGATGGCTGCTTCAAAATCCTCGTCTCGAATAATGAAATGTGTCAAGTGCACTTGTTTCGTTGGGTCCTATCGCAACTGTAGGATGACATTGTGGACACGAGCCTGGAAGTTTATGAAAGGGGCATACTTTTGGACTGTCGCAGCTTCCAGTCTATGTTGATGTCACACTACTTCTCTTAGTGCCTCTCTGTGCAGAAATAACTCTATGTTATTATCCTTCTATTGGATCTTATCTTCCTTGTCCTCCCACAAGTTTTGATACTTTGCGCCGAGGCAGAGTACTACGACATCTACTGGCTGGTAGACCAGCAGGTCCGACCATACTACAAAATAAATCAAAATCAGCAACCAGGAGTAGTGGAATTTTTCCTTACTGTCCTCATGCACTTGCTCTACATCTTCCAGCAGCTCATTCAGTAAGTACTGCAAGCAATTGAACATCACTCCTACCGCGCACTGTTCAACTAGTTCCACTATCCCAAAAGTGCAATCAATGGATCACATCTTGCGCAGCAGCTTGCAAGATAATATCTTCGCGGTGAACCTCATTGTTTTGTCAGTTATAGAGGAAATGAGGAATCCTCTATTTGCACGATGGAGGTCATATTTTTCCTTCATCTTCGTCGTATCTCTGTTCGCGCGCATATATGGTGCAGGGTCATGTCCTTGGCGCGGGAGGCCTGTTATCAATGCAATGATCTCGACATCGATAAAATATGGTTTGTTGAGCCATAAATAACCTCCATGGAAGTATACAAGGAGTTGTTTCACATATATGCTCACCTGTGCACTTCGACCAAAATGCGGCATGAGCAGTAAATTAAGTAGGCCCGCGCTTTCTACTCCTCGATCCCACTCCATTGGGACTACAAGTAGTGGCACAGTTGGCATGAATGGAATATATATCATGTACTTATTTCGCTTCAGATCCTCCTGCTTCCGCATATCATGATCTTCAAATGTCAATCACGCCAACTTCAGAATGATGTTCAGTACAATGGCACTCCAGTAGTGATCTGGGGTGCCACCAAGGAGGAGCGCACTTTCCTTGGGGGATTTGCTTTAGGTGCCTTTTCTCTCATTGGTCAAACATAAGGCAGCAGCATATCCCACTCTTCTATGGTGGCATTCGCTTCTCTTGGCGGTGGCGAAGCTAGTGCATCCTCGGTAGGTATGTCCTCAGTGGCCTTACGCTTCTTTGTGAACTTTGGCACCCTGACCCGAGGTTTTGATGTACCTGGGATGTCTCTTTTCAACAAAAATGGTCACGGACCTGTAACTGGTGAATTAGCGGGTGGATTCTGACCCAAGGTCAAACCAGAGGCCGAAGAAAGGGCCGAATCGGCCGTAGGAACAGTCTGGGGAATTGGTTGCACCATTGTTGTTGGTTCTTCCTCTTTCTGTTGTACCTCCAGCAACGAAATCTCTTCTAATATCGGGAAAGCTAAGGAGATGGTAATGTCAGACTATTCACTAGTGCTGGAAATCAAAATAACCATCGACTTCATCTCTCACAATCACAAACTCTGGTTCGCTCTTCTCTCTATGTGCAAGTAAAAGGATTCTTGACGACGAATGCTCATATTTATAGGGAGATGTGCTCGTCCTACATGTGATCATTTGATGGCAGAGCGACATCTTGTCGATCACTTGGGATTCTTGTTCGACACATTCCAACATTAACTCACGTACTTGAGTTCTGATCTATACCTATCATGGGAGTTGTGGCGAGGGTGATGAATGGGATCATAAACCACGTCATTATTCTCCTTGGACTTGTCAAATTAATGATGGCTTGTTGTCATAACCGCCTAAATATTTTTGGGTATCTGTGCTTTATTGACGTCTAGCTGTCAACTTCGCCTTTATTGCGGGATTTGCAAATTCCTGTCGCATATGTTCGACAGAATGGTTTCCTTTTCTCTTTTTCTCTTTTTTTTTATATATACCCTTTCCTTCTTACGCAGCCATCATGGTAGGGTTTCAGGTGACTACCATTGATCATTCCTGCGACTGGTGTTCCATCCAGCTTATGTAATTTCACTGCGTCGGCCTCAGTGATGTGCATGATCACATATGGCCCTAGCCAATGCATGTTCAATTTCCATGGATGCTTCAAAAATTTGTTGTCATACAGCAAAATAGGTCCTCTGACTTCAAAATGTTTAGTTCTGATATGGAGATCATGCCATGATTTATGTCTTTGCTTCTCTATATTTTGATGAAATCTTGTGACAAAGTGTTCCTCTTCCATCTGAACGAGCTACTACAACCTTAGTTCGACAGCATCTTTCCCCGGTCATTTTTGTTAGCACAGCAATTCATAGGCTCGTCACAATATACTCCATCGGCACAACAGATTCCTTCCCATATACAAATCTAAATGGAGTGTGTCCTATCAGTTGCTTGCAAGTTGTGCAGTACGCCCATAGCACAGCTAAAATTTTCTGATCCCAATCGTCTCTGCGCATATTGCATACTTTGGTTAATGCATTTTTCAGAATCTTGTTGAATTCTTCAACCGTTCCATTCGCCTGAGGATGATAGGATGTCATTTTTCTATTATGAATCTGGAACTCTGTTGTAAGCTCATCAATCATTTTGTTAACAAAATGCATACCTTGGTCACTTAGGATAATTTTCGGGCAGTCGGATCTAGTCACCACGTTTTCAAATAAAAACTTTGCTAGAGTCACAATAGTACAAACTTTAATAGGTGCGGCTTCAGTCCATGTTGTTAAGTAGTCTATTGCAGTGATAATGTAGTGCGTGTCAGTCCTTTTTCTGGGTGGATCGATCGGTTCAACAAAATCAACGACCCACTTATCAAATGCTTTAAAGGTTATCTATGGCGTTAGAAGCATCTCGTCACGCCTCGACAGTTTTCTTGTTCTCCGGAAAATATCATAGCTTCGGTAAAAGCTCTTAGTATCCATATGTATAGTTGGCCATCATAAGCCATCTTGTAATATCTTGCGCATGGTTTCCTTTCCAACATAGTGTCCTCCTGCGACACCAGCATGTGCTTCAGTCATTACCCGACATCGTTCGTGGTTGAAAACACATCGATGCAATATTTGATCAAGGCCCATATTGTATAGCTACCCCGCGATCAATGTATAATCAGCAACTTTGACGACCAAATGTTTCTTCTGTGTAGTGGTGAGCCCTTCAGGCACATAGCCTGCACTGAGGAGGTGTGTGATAGCCTCAAACTTTTTATCAACCAAGGTGACCACAAATAATTGCGCGTCGGGTAAGTTGTCCTCCAAGCTGGTTGGTTCTTCACCACTTTCTATCCTCAACAAGTGATCATGTCCCACATTTAGTCGACCAAGTTTAACAATGACCTCGAAATCAAATTCTTGAAACATGAGGAGCCATCGACAGATCTCCCCCCCCCAACACTGGCTTGTTAACCAGGTATTTTAAGGTCGAATGATCAGTGTACATTTTAAAATGCCCACCAAACAAATAGTCTCGGAACTTCTGCAACACATATACCATGGCAAGTCCTTCCCTTTCTGTCATCGTGTAATTTTCATTTGTCGTCGATAGTTATCTAGTAGAAAAAGCAATAGGGTAGTCAATCGCACCCTCACCCAGTTGCGTTAAGACTATGTCGATTGCGATAGAGGACGTGTTGACATGGAAATGGAAATCCTTCTTCCAGTCGAGAAATACCAATATTGGCGAAGTGGCCATTTTTTTCTTTAATTTGTCCAATTTGTTGTGACAAGCTTCTGTCCACTGAAACTTTGCATCTTTTTTTAATAGTTTCTCCATAGGTGCAGTTATCTCTGCATATCCTCTGATAAATTTTCTGTAATATCCTGTGTGTCCTAACACTGATCAGAGTTGCATGACTGATGTAGGTGGTGGTAAGTCAAGGATAATAGCAATTTTTGTTGGGTCGACCAAAATTTTGTCGCGACATACGACATGTCCCAACAGTACACCAAATGGTGAGCAAAAAATACATTTCTTTGAATTAAGCGCGATCTTATACTAGTGAGAGCGGTCAAGCATCAAGCGCGGACTCTCAATATGGTCTCTTACTAGACCAAACACCGTCCAATCATCATAGACCTCAAGAAATTTATGTATGAAATATTTAAAAGCAGAAACTACTATTCTAGAAAAAATACCAGGTGCATTCTTGAGTCCAAAGGGCATTACTGTATACCAGTAGCATCCCCATTCTGTGACAAATGTTGTTTTGTGTCGATCCTCCTTCATGATTCCTGCTTGGTGATAGCCAGAGAAGCCATCAGTGAATGAATACATCTCCTGCCCTCCTACGCTTTCAAGTACTTCATCTGTAAATGGTGTTGGGAATGGATCGTGTAGGCATGCACCATTTAGCCTCCTCAGGTTGACATAGATTCTGACTTTTCCTATTGTCTTTTTATCCTGGATTACTATAGGGCTGATCCATTTTGATTCCTCAACAATTTCAATGATTCAAGCGTTGAGCATGCGGTCTAAATCATCTTTCACCTTCTCTTTGTACCTTGGATTCAACCTATACGGTCGTTGCTTAATGGGTTTAGCATTTGGTTTCAGGGGTATTTTCATCTCCCCCGGGTCACCCACTATTCCCTTCATCTCTGAGAAGTTGGTAGGGAATAGGTCCTGAAACTCATGCAGCAAGTCCATGATCTTTGATACTATCTCATCATCCCAATAATCTCCTATATTGGCGAACTCCAGGTTTTCTGGCGAACCAATGTTAACTTTATTGATTTTTAGTGGCTTGAGGAATTGTTGGCTTGAAATACCACTTCCTTCAACTTCACGTGTACCCTTCGACTCTAGTATGTTTATGTTAGTCGGATCATTATTTGGTTCTCTCACCAAACTGTAACAAGCCATCCATTGTTGGATGGTCACGCTACACTGGTGGGAACTTGTCACTTCAACAAGGATTTCAGCGAATATATTTTCTCGGATTGTTTGAAGCACATCATCAACTGTCGGTTGCTCATTAGCAAATGCAGAGGTGTGCATGAATTGTTTAACCACCTCGTCCCAATCTTGATTTCCTTCTCGCAACTCCATGGATATATACCAACTTATGGGTGTCATTTCCAAGGTGTGTATGAAATGATAGACCCATTCCTGCCGCAGGCGTTCTACAAATGCCATGCGACACTGAGTGAGGTGTTCAATAAGGTTTGATAGCCCTATGTACTTCCGATTCATGAATGTGACTTCTTCTTCAAATGTAACTTCCAACATTATTCTGCACTGTGGCCATTCTGATATGGACCTCTTATGCGTACCCCACCATCTAGCGGGCGTAGCCTTCAATACATAGTTTAATGCAGATAAGCGTTGCGGTTTTGTTACCAGCTATTCAAACTCAATTAGGAAGGTCACAATATTAGGACCTCATATGTGGGTAAATCCCTCGACTGATTCTCCACTCGTCGCACAGACCTAGTAATCCTGGCGCATCTCCTCATAGAGACGTCATGCAATCTATTTTGCCAATTCTTCAAGGCCTCTCCTGAATCTGATGTGCAGGAACTAGTACTCCTCCAGCTCAGGTTTCCATCCACTATAGGATTGATGTAATCCTCTTTTAAGGCATTGACATGATAGATATGGTCTAGATAGTCACCCTGTCCTTCACTGTGGATTGGCTCTACCTATCTCTATCCCTCTAGTAGATCAATTGATGACACTACCCTCATCTCATCATCCTCGAATGAGAGGATCCTTTTCTTAAAATTTATAATGGTCTGGTTATCTATGGCCCAATCTATCCCCAGAAGTGCAAGGTATGGGTTCGTGTCGTCGACAATGTTGATAACTTCAAATTCTGTGAGTGTGTGCAGCCCCTCAATGTCGAGAGGGACTTGACTAAGCCTACCAATCGGTAGGACCTTCACCTGATTCGTAAGACTCAACTGGACAGGGGACCAATCCAAGCGTGGCTTGCCCATGCTCTCCCAAGTTTGTCATGTCAAAATATAGACATCTGACCCTAGATCCACAATAATTTAATCCATGTTGTAGTCCCCTATATGCACATTCATTCTTAACTCGTTCCCAATTTTTAATTTTTTTTTATCATGGTTAACTCTTCTTTCGGGTTGCGACTCGACTGGGGTTCCTTCTATCAGTGCTTGTAGTTCTGTGATAGCATCTTTATCGTGGAGAAACGCTAAGCAAATTGAAAGAAATGGCTTGAGCTTACTAACCTTTGTTGGAGCTTGTTTCTAGAAGATCTGTTGGAAGAGTTTAGGCATCTCCTTGACTTCGGCTAAGTTCGACGATTGTTTTCGATCCACAAACTCTGGTCACATGTCCAAAAATACTTGCTTCTATTTTTGAACGTCGAATGGTGCTTTCTTCTGTGTCGTGGGTCGCACCTGCGGTTGTTCTTGTGGTATATTATGATCGGCTCCAGTCGTTGCACCTCCTCATGTTATGACAACAACATTGGGTTCTCTTGGCTCAGAAGCAATCATCTAAACATTTGGGTTAGGATTTGGATTTGGATTATGTGCGAGGTTAGAACGTCCGACGGTCTGAGCTTGCCACTTTGCAATCAACTAGGGACATTGCTCCACATTATGGTCCTATGCTTTTCAATATGAACATGTCTTTGTAGGTTCATGGAAATATCTAGCATAATGGCTCAGTTGTCCATAGTTATAGCATACAACTTGACCTATTCCTCTGCCAAATCCTCCTCCTGTTCCTCTACCTCTGAAGTTTCCACCCCCCTTCCTTGAGGATGTGGTTGTTGCGGCGAGTATTGATTTTGCGGTGCATAATGAGGCTTATACTAATTCTGATAGTGATTTTGTGGGAAATGCACAGGATGATAGTGTGCTTTCTCTTGTTCATCCTAAACCTGCCCTTCATTCTTCATCAAGTAGGTGTCTACTGTCTTCTCCTTTAGGAGCTGATATGCTCTACAATCCTTCTCATCATGCCCTACTCATTTGTAAAATTAACAGAAAAGGTTGGCTGGGGTACTTACAATCTTCTGTAAGTATAGATAGTCCTCGTCGGGATGCCCTCTAGTCTGGCATATTCAGCGCCAGGGTAGTCTGTGGGTACCCAATGGATTTGGCGCACCTGACGAGATATAATTCATATACAACAGACAATTATACTTGGTGTGTCCATCTGTTTGACATCTCGTGCACCACAAGTCCTCTTGGGATTATTTTCCCTTTTTGATGTCAAGAAGTTGTATTTTCATATTAGTTAGCTGCGACTGAATCTGCATCATTACTACGCCACCATCTCCGATCGACAAGGATTCCAGCTTCATCGCTAGTTCTACCACTTCCATCTGCGACACAATCTTATGTTGCATCAAAGGAGCTCGGATGTGTGGTAATAGTGCAGCAATAAACCACTCTTTATGTTGCACATCTGACATTTGGAAACTAACTTTGGCCATCAAATTTTTAACCCGTTGATTGTAATCCCATACGGATTTCGTCGGTAACTGCTTTATCTCCTTGATCTCAGTGATGCATTACGACTCAAATTTAGGTTTTCTAAACTCACATATCATCGCGAGTCGGATTTCATCAAGGGTCTTTTGTGGGTTTCCTGCTAGTAGTACAGAAAACTTCATAAACCAGTCCAGGGCGTGACCCTACAGAGTCATGATTATCTGTTCTTTCCTTATGTCTGCATTGTGAACTTTGTGAACCAGCCAAACAGCTTCGCAAAGGAACCAATGTTGCTCTAGATCTTCTGCTCCATTCCCATTGAATGTGGGTAATCTAATATCTTCCCCAGCCATTTAGTTGGCGTCGGGGATATTCAATGAACAATCTGTTAGATTTTTATCATTCAAGCTAGCATTATATTAGGATCTTTAACTGAGAGAATAACAAGCACAGCAATCAAACACAAGAGACAATGAACACAATGTTTTTCCTTGGGGAAACCATAAAGGAGAAAACCCGCAACTTCCTCCGAGATAGAATGAACACCAAAAGCAAAACCCCAAAAATAGTAAGATGATCTCCCAACAGCAGTAGTCTCTTTCTTTCTAGTCCCAGCAACTTTTTCTCTCAGTGCTATGCGCTACAACTGAGTGTGAGTGAGTGTGTGATAAATATAGAGGCTCACTCTCTATTTATACTAATTCCTCACTTGATGATAACTCACTAGGGCCGACTTCTCTAGGAGAGTCTAATAACCCTAGGGCCCCACAACTGCAGGGCCTTTAACCCTTGATCAATAGGAGGGCTACCCACAATGACTTGACATGATTTGTTTACATTATTAAATCTCTCGATAGGAACAACGGGGCATAACATGACTCAAATACATTACAGACACTTCCCAGAATGAACATCGAGGTACAATATATAAGATATACAAGTGAATACATTCCAAATTTACAAATACATCAACACTCCCTCTTAACTAGGAAGGTATTCTCTCGACACAATTTGTTAGCATTGGTCTTCTTCTCTATATCAACTAGATCATCTCGTCATCTTCATCTTGCATCTGGATCATCACTCGATCTGGATCATCATCACTGGATCTGGATCATCACTCGATATGGATCATCACTAGATCTGGATCATCACAGGAACATCATCACTAGATATGGATCATCACTCGATCTGGATCATCACTACTGGACCATCATCACTAGATTTGGATCATCACTGGATCTAGATCATCATTGGGTCATCATCACAGGTGCTATCTCATGATTCTTCTTGTCACAGGAAGTTCTACAGAGCCGGCCCTTTTTCATGCTGGTTGTAGGCCTAGCCTCCATGTAGGTCTTCTTCAGTGCTTATATCTGACCCTAAGTCAGAATGGACAGCACTCACATCTGACCATGAGAGGAACACATCCAACACCATGTTAGAAAGGCATAGCACTTACATTCACCAGCATGATAGGACACAACTACTATCATCTGTGAAAAGGCACAGCACTCACATCCACCAGCATGGTAGGACACACCTACTACCATCTGTGGAAAGGCACAGCACTTACAATCACCAGCATGGTAGGACACACCTACTACCAACTATGAAAAGGCTCAGCACTCACATCCACCAGCATGATAGGATACAACTACTATCATCTATGGAAAGGCACAGCACTTACAATCACCAGCATGATAGGACACAACTACTATCATCTGTGAAAAGGCTCAACACTCACATCCACTGTCATGATAGGAAACACCATCTATCATCCATGGAAGGGCTCAGCACTTATATTTGACCATGCGAGGAACCAATCCATCCTACATGTCGAAAGGGATCTCAACCCCAGGTTGAGGATTCTTGGCAACTGACCAGGTTCCTGCATTCTCCCAGAGAATGGCATCGGCCCTTATATCTGATCAAGTGGGAACACATCCCTCAATCACATCAGAATGGCCCTGCACTTATATTTGATCATGTGAGAACACATCCCACAGTCATATCAGAATGGCCCTCAGCCCCAGACTGAGTATTCCTGGTAACTGACCAGGTGCCTCCATTCAAAGAATGCCATTCAACACTTATATCTGATCATGTAGGAACCAATCCTACAGTCACATCAGAATGGCCTCGACTCTAGGCTAAGTATTCCTGGTAAATGACCAGGTGCCTCCATTCAGAGAATTCCATTCAGCACTTATATCTGATCATGTAGGAACCAATCCTACAGTCACATCAAAATGGCTCAGCACTCATATCTGACATGGAAGGAACCAATCCTCTCACCATGACAGAATGGCTCAACCCTTACATCTAAGCATGGAAGGAACCAATCCTCTCACCATGTCAGAATGGCTCACGGACTCATCACTTCCCCTTGGGGGAAACCTCGATCTGGAGAACACCAAGCTTCTCCCTGAAGTACTCAAACTTCACTCTGGACAATGGCTTCATCAACACATCAACTATTTGTTCATCCATCGCAACATACTGGAGCTTCACTGCTCCTCTCTGCACCATATCCCTGATATAGTGAAATTTTATCTCGATATGCTTCGACTTGTCATGGAACATCGGGTTCTCCGATAACTTCACACAACTCTAGTTGTCGCAATATATACAAGTAGCATCCAACTGGAGATCAAATAAATCAGACAGTAGCTTCCTTAGCCATACTTCCTCACAACTAGTTGAACAAGCTACAACATACTATGCTTTAGCTATACTCAGTGCCACACAAGACTATTTCCTGCTAAACCAAGAGATCACACCTGATCCCATACTAAAGCAGCACCCTGAAGTGCTCTTCCTATCGATGGCACTACCTGCCAAATCTGAATCAATATAACCCTCCAGGTTAATCTTCTGATTCGCCTCATACTTGAGCCCATAATCAACTGTACACCTCAGGTACCTCAGAATATGCTTTGCAACAATCAAGTGAACATGTCTTGGATCTGCCAGGAACTGGCTCAGGGTGTTCACAGCAAAGAAAATATCCGGTCTCGTATACGGCAGGTACATCAAAGACCCAATCATCTAATGATACATCGTAGCATCAACCGATTCTGATGAATCATCTCTCAATAGCTTTAGGTTTGATGCCATAGGTGTGGTTATGGCCTTGCAGTCCATCATCCTGAATCTCTTCAGGATCTCTACTCCATACTTCCCTTGTCCGAGGAATATTCCATCCGCATTCTGCCACACCTCCATGCCTAGAAAATAGTGCATTATACCCAAGTCTTTCATTTCAAACTCGGCAGCAAGCTTCCTCTTTGTATCAGCAATCAACCCATCCACACCTATTACAAACAGATCATATACATATAGTAGGACTATTACTGGGTTACCATCTTCAAACTTGTAGTAAAGGTTGGAATCTGCTTTACACTTGGTAAATCCCAAACTGGAAAGAAAGCTATCAATTCTATCGTACCATGTCTTGGGTGCCTGTTTCAAACCGTACAGGGATTTCTTTGATTTACACACATGAGATTCCCAATCATGTGTCTCAAAATCAAGTGGCTGCTCCACATACACTTCCTCTTCCACTACACCATTCAACAAGGCAGTCTTGACATCCATCTGGTGTATCTTCCATTTCATTACTGCAGCCAGAGCAAGTACTGATCTGATGGAAGTGTATCTGGCTACAAGTGAAAAACTTTCCTCATAATCTATTCCTTCTTTCTTGGAGAAGCCACGAGCCACAAATCTTGCTTTATATTTCTCTATGCTACCATCTGTAGCATGCTTGATCTTGTAGATCCATTTGGAAGTTACAACAGACTTCCCTTCTAGTCTTGGCACAATATCCCAGACATCATTCTTCATGATCGATTGATAATTTTTTATCATAGCATCCTTCCATTCTTTCCTTTCGGTCGCTTCTTCATAGTTGGAAGGTTCTCTAACGATGAAGTCACATAATAAGGCTACATACCCGGAGCAAGACCTGGTCCTTTTTCTTTCTCTGTGATTTTCTTCTGGAGCCCCATATATTTCTGCACCTTGGATAGCTTCTCGTACCTAAGCAGGTTTCCTCTTGTGAGGATTCTTCTCCTAAGGTGGATCTACAGGTTCTTGAGGTTCTTCTAATTCTCGATCTTCTTCTTGAATTTCTTCATTCATGGTTGTGTCATGAATTCTGGGTGCTTCTATTTCTTCAGGATCTTCAACAGGTCTCTTTCTGGATTTGATGTGAGTTCAATCTTTATCAAATGTTACGTCCCTGTTGATGTCGATCTTCTTGAATCCTGGGAAGTATATTCTGTAAGCCTTCGAGCTTTCAGAGTATCCCACAAATATACCCTTCCTTCCTGAAGGATCTAATTTTGTCCTCTTTTCTTTCGGAATGTGTATGTATATTGGACAACTGAATATTCTAAGATGGCTGACTTCTGGTTTCTTGCTGGAGAAGAATTCTTCAGGGGTCTTATTCTCAAGTACTCTGTGTGGAGTACGATTATGTACATATACCGTAGTTCTGGCAGCTTCTGCCCGTAGATGCATGGGAAGATCTTGATCATGAAGCATGGCCCTTGCTGCTTCCATGATTGTTATATTCTTCCTTTCAACAACCTCATTTTGTTGTGGATTATATGGAGTGGTTAACTCCCTCTTAATCCCTAAATCTTTGCATAATGCTTTGAATTCATTTAAGGTGAATTCTCCACCATTATCTGATCGAAAGGTCTTGATCTTCTTTTCAGTGTGGTTCTCGATCAAGGCTTTGAATTCCTTGAACTTGTTGAATACTTCATCTTTGTTCTTCAAGAAGTATATCCATGTCTTCCTAGAAAAATCATCAATAAAAGAAACATAGTATACATACCCACTTAATGAACTAGATGGCATCGGACCGCATACATCGAAGTGAATGATTTCCAAGATTCCTTTTGCCTTGCTCTCGCTACTTGGAAATGTCTTCTTTGTGTTCTTTCCTTTCGCACATCCTTTGCATACAGTGTCATGTTTTGACTGGATTTATGGAAGTCCTTCAACAGCTTTGCTTGCAAGAGATAGTGCTATGTAGTGCACATGTGCAAGCCTTCTATGCCAAAGTTCATTTGGCTCTACTGTGTCATGGATCAAGGCTTGTTCTAGATGGCCCTTCAATTTGTATATACCTCCCTCTTGTTCCTGTCGGGGATATTCAATGAACAATCTGTTAGATTTGTATCATTCAAGCTAGCATTATATTAGGATCTTTAACTAAGAGAATAACAAGCACAACAATCAAACACAAGAGGCAATGAACACAATGTTTTTCCTCGGGGAAACCATAGAGGAGAAAACTCCACAAATTCCTCAGAGATAGAATCAGCACCAAAAGCAAAACCCCAAAAACAGTAATATGATCTCCCGATAGCAGTAGTCTCTTTCTTTCTAGTCCCAGCAACTTCTTCTCTCTCAGCTATGCCCTACAACTGAGTGCGAGTGAGTGTGTGATAAATAGAGAGGCTCACTCTCCATTTATACTAATTCCTGACTTGACAATAACTCACTAGGGTCGACTTTTCTAGGAGGGTCTAATAACCCTAGGGCCCCACAACTGCAGGGACTTTAACCCTTGATCAATAGGAGGGTTACCCACAATGACTTGACATGACTTGTTTACATTATTGAATCTCCTAATAGGAACATCGAGGCATGACATGACTCAAATACATTACAGACACTTCCCAGAATAAACATTGGGGTACAATACATAAGATATACAAGTGAATACATTCTAAAGTTACAAATACATCAACACAATCTAAAGGAGGTGGACTCTCTTGTGTGTTAGTCGTAGTACTAGCACTATCAGTATTAACAGTTCTTTCAGGAGATGAGGCTCTATACCTTACCTCCGGCGATACTCCTGGCGTGGTGTAGTTGTGTCTGGATTTTGGTGTCTCTCCAGATTCTTTGGATTCTTCTGCTCCTTCAGAAATCGGGCTATATTCTTCATCTTCTTCACAAGACCCTTCGTCTATCCATGACTCAACTTCGTACTCACTTTTTTCGAACATACTAGGGTTTCATCTACCTCCTATTGTATTTCTTCTTTTTCCTAGCCGAAATCTTTTTCAACTCCTTAGGAATCCAGCTTCTAGTTCAGGTTCTGTACTTCCTGGGATTATCTCCGCTCACCATTTCCCATTTTCCCTACAGGTCATCTGCGACATATCCCCTCCTCTGGATATGCGACTCAACTACTCGACTGCAAAATTCCCTTCTCATAGACAAGCATCTTTATGCATGTACTTGTAGACAACAAGTGCCTTCTTCAGGGTCCTTGGAAAAAATTTCTTTCGGCCTCACTATATGAGGTTATCATCTCTACTGTAAACTCAGTAATATACCCTTGTAAAATACTGTCGACCCAAAAATCAACAGCTCTAGAGATGGGGTTACTTACACTAGTTAACTCGTGGATCAGCTGAGCACTCCACTCGACCGCTTCTCTTCTCCAAAAATTTGTCTGCCAAGTCGCTAATCTTGACAACCACTCATGCAGCACAATAGGAAACTTTGAAAAGAATATTTTGTGAATATCAGTGTACAGGTATCAGTCTAACTAGTTTTTTGCGCTCAACCGTGATCTTGTGCTCTCTTCTTGTGCAAATACTAACGTCTTAGACTCCAACTAATCCTCGATTTCCTTATTTGTCAGATGCCACAACATCTCCCTTGACTCAAATGATTAAAGGTCCTAGCAATGGAACCATTTTTTGGCCTACTTTTCCCCACTCTCGCGAACCAAGTTCAGCAGACCCATGAAACCATCAAAACACCCAAATACATCGGCCCAACAGAGAAATATCAGTCAGCAACACCTGCGAGGTAGGCACAGTCTCACCCGAGATATCTTAATGTGTAACTGCCAAAACCATGTTTTCACAGTCGGCGAGGGATTACAGTCCCTTGGCGCATGGCCAAAGCGCTTGACAAAGTTCGAAGGATGGAGTCTTTTACTACTCGATAGTGGAGCAATGGTGCGACACAGCTGGTGCGCGACACAACCTTATCCTTGACAACTTAACAACTAGTGCAATTGTACGACGCAGATGATTCCTTAATAGTAAATGAAAATGGTTCGACAGTATTTCAACTTAACAGTATTTTAACATGAAATAATACAGAGTGCTCGACAATGGTTTAGTCGTTCATTCATTCAGGTATTTTATCAGTATTGCAACATTCATTCAAGCAATAACCATAAACAATGCAAGATAATCAAACATTCAACATTCATGCGACACAAGAAATAACGTGGAAACCCATCCGGGAAAAAACCACCAAGGTGCTCTTCATCTGGAATGAGAAATATATGGCACCTTATAGTCTGCGACTTACAGACTGTTTTGAGACATGTCTATTTAGATCAAAATCTTTCTTGCTCTCATGCTCTCTGTTTCATTCTTCTCACTACTCCTACTGATACACACACAGCTTGGATCAACTCCTCTACTTTACTATCTGTGCACTCAGCTGCAGATTGACTATTACAAAACGGTCAACGTACACAGCTGCAGATCCATGGCTCAACAACCTACTATACTATTAGACTTCTCTTCTTTTCTAACTATGACCAACTGAACGAAGTGAAACCTTATACAAAATAGGTTCCTTCTATTTATAGACTCTAAAAGAATGTGCAGAGTCGACTGAGTACAACTCAGTTATTATAGTCATAAATAGCCACAAAAACATCTTTCATATTTATTACAGGCCATACTAGTCACAAAAACGTCCATCATTGCATTAATCGCAGGCCATACTTATCCACAGAAACATCTTTCAGTCTATTTGTACAGGTCATAACTAGCCGCAAAAACCGTCCTTCAATCTTTCGTCGACTCAAGCACCTACAGTCTTCCTGACCTGTCAATTCCCAGCCTTTAGTCTTCCACCTACCCATAGATTCTCTTTTCCTTCATCGCATTGATCCTTGTCGTGACTTTCTTTCCTCTGTGCTTCCTTTTCTTCCTTTTCCTGCCTTTACCCCGTCGCGCACTTTTTTTGCCTGCCTTGCACTTGCACTTATGTGTCTTCCTTGAGCTCTTTCCTTGCCCAACAATTCATGTAAGGATCATAGCTCGATAGAAAAAGCAGTTTCAAATATCCTTGAAGAATTCCAAGATCAAGAAAAAATTTCGGGGTATTTCAAAACCACTTGGCTAGACAACAACAAAATTTGTAAGCATTTTTGTGTAGTTGTGTCATGATTATATTATAATTCTCTTCTGCAATATTTCTAGTCACTGCTTTCTCTCTAACCACCTTCATTTTCTGGATATGTGGGCGAAATCTTACAGAAAGTTTCCACATTCAAATCAAGACACAAATAATGCGATAGAGTCGTACCATAGGTACCTGAAGAAAAGGTACCTTGATGAGAAGAACAATGCATGCCACAGGCGGGTTGACTGGTGCATTCATGTGTTGCTAGAAAATGTGGAACCTTATTACATTCACATGCAGCATTTAAAGGAAGCTAGTATTATACGACCTAGAAAATCCCATGACCAACTGGCTAGAAGCGAGTGCAGATCAATTTAAATCCCAAATGAAGAATGTGTATGTGATGAAAATAATAACAACGAATATTGGCTGCATAGCCAAAATTATAATACTCGTGATACCTGGTACAAGGTTGTATATACAAGTTTTGATTTTATTTTTTCTGTGGTTGTGATTGGGTTATGAATGGAAATGTTTGTAAACATGTAATAAAGGTTGGCATGGTGGTAGGAAAAAGTATTTTTGGTGAGAATGTATCACCAAATGTTTCTAGTGTTATCATTGAGAGGCCTAGATTTCTAGTTGATTTAAATGAACCAGTTGTTTTAAGCCCAGAAATCCAAGCTTTGAATCTCCTTATCGTAATTTCTCAGATCATGTTGATTTCCTAACTACATGAAAATATAATTCCATGTATGAGGCTGATGAAATGAAATTTCTTATGTCATCAACTCATCAAACACTTGGGGGCTTTTTAAATATAACGCCTACAAGTTTGGACCATGCATGCAGACTTAACACCCTAGTTTCAAGTGTAGGTGAAGAGTGTAATAAAATATTTGATTGTATTATAACTCCATCTAAGATCACTAAACAGAGACATCTTATATTTTTGAGCTCGCTTAATAAAAAAATACAACATGTTCAAGCACTGCATTCAAAAAAGGATGCAATAGAATTTCAAAGGGTTGGACGAGTTCGCAGAAAAAGGAAAAGCATGGATGAGCAAATGGATATTTCTTCTCGAAAACGAAGAAATGTCAAGCATAGATCAGATATAGTGCAATGTTTTATTCCATAAAATAGAGGTATTTAAATCTAACTTTAAATTTTAATTCATTTGAAATAAGGTACATGACTAAACCCAATGCCTAAATCTAATTATTTTGGTGATTATTGTTACAGTTGAGGGATCCATGTCTCAATCTATTCAAAGTTGTCGGCTTTGATTATTTAACGACAGTGTTGTCGAGGCTAGATCATTATTGGTTGGCAATTCAACACCAGAATTAGCAGAGAACAATACATTCAACCCACTACCACAGAGCAACAACACCTGAATTAGTATCTCATTGTTGGTAGATACAACAACAACAAATGTAGAAGTCATTGATACATTCAAGCTACGACAACAGATATTGTCGTCAAATATAGTTATTGTAGATAAATTGTTGGTACCAACATTATCAAATACAAGTCCAACAATGCCATTAATTCCAGACTTGAACATATGACATGATTTGTTCGAAGGTCAACATCTTTGACAAAAGATAAATAGTTGTAAAATATTTTATAGGTTCAACACAATTTTTCTATCAATTATGTATAAGTTTCAAAAGACTATAGCATCTGAAATCCTACACTTCTTAATTAACTTCTTCATGAAATTTGACAAGGCTTCATTATGTCCTAAACATTCTTTGTTTTCGCAATATATTGATATTTACCAAATGTATGGTTCCATAGTGTAGTAGTGCATGTTCTTTTCATATTGTGAGATCAATTATATTTTTTATTATCTAATGATTTAGTACATGTCATTTTTAGATTTGGTGTTTCCTTTTGACTCCTCTATATGAAGTGGGGCTAAACTTATAATACATGTGTGAAGCTCATGAGGGAAACATATATAATAAGGAAACATGTTATGATGATTGATGTTCATCATATTTACCTAGGATATTTTGAAAGGCTATTTTTTTTTTAGTTTTTTTTTCAATACATACCATTACTTTACTACTTAATCCAACTATTTATCTACCAATTGTTTGAACTAACAATGATCCCCACTAGTTTTATTTATGTATTTGTGTTATGAAAGAAGTGGCATTTTATTTGGTATTGAAAATATTCATTGTATTCACTTTGAAATTTCTAATTTCTATTTATAAAAACAAGGCTAGCTATGATATTATTTTGCATGTGAATAGGTAAAACACCATCAAATGTGTTAGATTCACATCTTGAGCATTATCAAGCTTAAAAGTGGTTGATGTTATCATTTATACTTTTATTTTAACATTTGTTCTAAATTATTCAAATCAAATCCTATAATTATATGTGGTTATGTATTAATCATGATTTATTCAAACATTACTTGTATTGATCATTTTGACGACTTATTTGTGGTAATGATAAAATATTTTATATAAACCAGTGTATATACCGGTATATACATTGGTGTATATATACTAGTGTATAAACCGGTATATACATCAATGTATATACACCATTGTATATACCGGTATATACACCGGGGTATATACCATACACTAGTGTATATACCAGCATACATCGATGTATATACCAATATATACATCAGAGTATATACCAATGTCTTTAGTATATACACCAGTGTATATACCGGTATATACATCGATGTATATATCGGTACACTACACGATACATTACAATACGTCGATGTATACATCAATATATACGTTGATATATATACCGACATCATAAATCCTACACCTCTTTAATCAACTTCTTCTTGTAATTTGGCAAGGCTTCACTATGTCCTTAACATTATTTATTTTAGAAGTATATTCATGGTTACTAAATGTATTACATAGTGTAGTAATGTATGTTCTTTTCATATTGTGGCATCGTTTTTTAATTCGTTGATGATTTAGTACATGGGGATTTTTAATTTGACATTTTTTTGTCTCCTCTACATGAAGCGAGGCCAAACTTATAATACGAGTGTGAAGCTCATGAAGGAAATAGATATAATAAGAAATCATGAATTGTTCAATAAAATAGGTTGATGATTGATGTTCATCATATTTACATGGGATATTTTGAAATATTCTAAACTACCCTTTTTTTTAGTACAAACTATTCCTTTGCTACTTGTTCCAACTATTTATCTACCAATTTTTTAAACTAATTATATTAATTGCCACGTGAGTTTTCAAATACATGTACATATTTATGATATGAAAAAAATGTCATTTATTTGGTATTCAAAATTTTTATTGAAAACATGTCTTTAACATTTGTTCCAATTTGAAATGTTGCACGTTTGCCTTTGAAATTACATTTAGGTATGTGTATTGTTGTATCCAATAAAGTTGTATGAATTTCAAATATTTTGTTATTTTCTTATAAGTTATGAAACTAGCATGATTTATTCATACATTTATTGTATTAATGATTTTCATTACTTATTTCCAGAAATGAGAATATTTCTCATATATACTAAAAGCAAAAATACATTGTTTTCCTTTACAGTAATGGATAATGCAGATACTTCAAAAGGTTACTTTGTTCTCGATGATATAAGGTAGCAAGAAGACTTCCTCTCCTACTTCAGAAATAAGCTCAACGAAGAAAATGGTGTTCAATGTCGCTTAATTGACGATATCCTTGAATTTTTATAGAAGATTAAGGAAATAGTTGACGATTTCCTACATGTTTGTCAAAGAGAGGTTGTTCGGAAGCTTCAAAGAGAATGGTTACAACGATAAAAGGACATGGGCCTTAAAGTAACTGTTGATCTAAAATGGTGTTGCATGTGCCATACATCTGGATGCAAATTTAAAGATCAAGAGAAATTAAGAAGACATAGGTAGGTGTAAATTTTTTTTGAATATTTTATTTAATAATTGCTTTACTCGTATTCTATTCATTATAATATGTATTTTTAATGAGTTATTTTGTATACTACAATGTTTTATTCATGCAGAGTCGCTGAAAATACATGTTCTAAATTTCATTGGGCTTTTGATCAGATTTTCCAATATGAACAATTTATTCTCTATATACATCGTAAAGTCTCTACGTTGATTGCATCTAAATGAAATCTTTTCAACTATACACTTCATTTTTTTCTAGGATGAGGGCATCATTCCTTCAAATTGAACATATTTGTCAAAACCTTGGGGTTGATGTAAAGTGGTGTTGCACATGCATTGATGTGTTAGTTGATGTGACAATCGATTTTGATTTCTCTTACTTGAAATATGACAATGTTAAATTTGATATAAGGATCTTAAATTAATTCTTTGTTTTAAAATTGTCACAAAGGCACTATCAAGATCAAACATAACTTGCAATATTTTATTGGAATGCAATAATGCTCCGATGTGAAATTACATTCAACTCGTTCAATTTATTACTTCCCTGTAACATCAAAATATGACACAATATTTACTTTGAAATTTCTAATTTGTAGTTTCTGTTGACAATAATAGGATAGGTTCATATTATTTTTATTTTTACTGTGAAGAGTTTCATATTATTTTTAGTGTGAATATATTAAACATCATAAAATGTGTTAGGTTCACATCTTGAGCATTATCAAGTGAAAAAGTGGTTGATGTTGTATTTTAATTTTGTTTTCACATTTGTTTCAAATTATTCAAATAAAACTCTCTATCTATATACATGGTTATTGTATTTTTGTATCCATTAATGTAGTAGGAATTGCAAATATATGTTTTGTTTTAGAGTATAGGAAGCTTACATGTTTTATTCAAACATTATTTTAATTTTTTATTTTGTAAATCAATATGTTTTTCTTAAGAGGTATTTTGGTCTTCTTTGAAACATGAAAAAATTTACTGAGACTGTGTTCAATGTCAAAAATATATATATAGAACAAAAAAAAATACATGAGGCAATTTGTTAACAATCAAAGACAAGAAAATTAATAAACCAATCAACTTATCTAGCTCAAAACACTTGTAGCACTCGAGCAATTACAAAACACTAGAGTATTCTCATTAAATATAATTAAGTGCAAAAGGCCCGTATTATTATTTCAATTGGTGTTGAAAATACTCAAAATTTATTAAACATTTCTCCACTTGTGCGTAGATTTCAAACAATACATTAATTATTATATAGTGGTATACCAATGTATATTAAAGTATATGTATTATAGTGTAGATACTAAAATATACCTTAGTGTATATATCTAGGTATATACACTGATGTATATTAAAGTATATACACTAGTGTATATACCTAGTTAGAATACAGTAGTGCATCCAGTGGTGTTTATATTATATACATTAGTGTATATTCTAGTGTATACATTAGTGTATATACTAGAATATACACTAGTGCATATACTAGTGTATATTCTAGTATATACACTTGTGTATATACTAGTTACAGTATGGTAGTGCATCCAGTGGTGTATACACTAGTGTATATACCTAGTTACATTACAGTATATACAATAGTTTATATACCTAGTTACATTATAGCATATACACTAGTGTATATGCTGTAATGTAACTAGGTATATACACTAGTGTATATTCTAGTATCCACACTAGTGTATGCACCTGTGCTTGGGTGGTTTGGAGGAATGATTGTTACCTTCATTGCCCCAATTCAATACCTAGTAAGTGACATGTTGAGCCCCTAAATGAATTTATTAAATTCTCTTGTTATTCGGGATTGAGGAAGCATAAGGAACACCTCACATATATTTAACTAATTTACAAATAATTAAAAGTATAAAATTTTAATTGTTAAATATAAACCAAAGATCTTAATTTCCATAAATCTATATACTATAAATTTCCATGAGTCTAATTACATGCAAAATCCTTATTAAATCCTCAAAATATTTAGTGGTATATACCAATGTATATTACAATTTATATATTTATGTCGAAGGCGTTTCACAATGGAGACGCAGTCTCAAAAGATTCCTCTTCTCCCTGACCACTAAAATTTCGACACGTGTCTATTCGGCTTAGCGAATGGGGACTTAATAGGTGTTGTGTCTTGTGTCTTGCGTGTTCAATGGGTGTCAGATGGCTTTGCATGGACATGTTTTCCAACAGGTGACTCTATCTCCTCTTGCATATTCTTGATCACACTCGGATTCTTCCGCCATTGCCCATTTCATAATAGTTGCGGATGTATCAATTCCAGTAGTCAAAGTGTCGAAAAGAAGGGCCTTTATGTCATTCCTGCTGCTTAATTTTTTTCTTGTGGTATCGCTTTCTCTCCCAAACGTGTCCACTCAAAGGAAATCATTTCCATGCTAACCAAATGGCCGCCCGTTATAGTTGTTGCTGCGCATGATGGATTGATTGTCCTAACATTTTTTTCATGCATGTATGCTAATCAATTTTGGTTTTTTTTGTACCACACTTCAATTGAGTCCCTGATTCTGCAATCTCGAATCTGGAACTTCTGTCCCACATACCGCAGGTGTCCTCGATGTTACGGCCTATGTTGCACGTGAATGGATTGATGGACTTGATGGATTAATAGCCAATTGCGGATCCTTGTTCCCACTTGGTGTTTAGGGTGTTTTTTCTGACAAGTGGCTTTCGTGTTTTCACTACACTTCTATCTGTTTCCCTAAACAATCGGTCCTGGCATATTTTTTTGTGCAAGGTTTCACTGTCCTTCACTACAGTTCATTTCTTTCAATTGGGCATAGCCCTTGTCAAGATTTTACGACCAGGAATTTGCGAAAGTTTTAGTCTAACAGTATTTGTGGGTTTACACTAAGATTTTCTTAGCGGCTTTTGTGGCTTTAGGCTCACAGTTTGTGGGGTCAATTTGGTCGTGGTTTCGTTTCATTGTTGTTTGAGTCGATGGAATACACTTTTCCCATGTCCCCTCATCCACATTAATGCTTCATGAATGCATTGTTTCTCCATTAATGTAAGAAAGCTTGTCATTTGATTCAGACATGGGCCTATATCTTAATTTTCGCTCACCTTATGACGATATGAAAGATCTTGTTACAATACTCGATTTACTGCATTTTTTGTTGCATCGCCTTTGCTTTGCACATATATACAAGGCTTTAGGTAACCATTATTTATTATTGTTTGCCTTTTCTTTTCTTATATTGATTTTGCTATGCTTCGTTTACACTAGAGAGTTTCCAACAGAGGTTTTTGCACCTTGTTAATTTTGCAGGTATTCCTTCACTTTGCTTAAATGTTTTGAACATTCATTGTGGTAGAAAAAATTTTGCCTCGTATTTAACCTTACATATAGGTTCTGTTACTATCTCTAAATTTCCACAAATCTATTCAACTCATGGTATATATGTATATGTCTAAAGAGGTGTTTTAAATGTCAATAAAATGATAGGTATCAGTTTTTAGGCTAAATGAAAATGTTGTTTATGAGATGTTGAAACACCATTGCTCTGTTTTAATTGATTGTGACTCCTGCTCTATTCCAAAAGGACTGTGACTTGTATTGGTTATGTGGCTTCATAATAGTGTAATACTCATGCTATGTTTTGAAGCAGTGAGTCTTGTATTTGGTTTTATTTTAACCCTGTCGTCATACCAGCTTAGTGAAGTCCATGTATAATATTGTTAGTCTTTAAATGAATTTTGAAGTTGTAAAGGAAAGTGTGTCACTTGTAGTTTTCCTAGGAAACTGACAAGTAAACCCCACTACCAATTTCCTAGGCCTACACTTGTTTTAGGTAAGGAACTCAGCCTAAAGTTGTAAGGCCACTATAACAGTGGGCGTTTCCGCATTATGATTTCTGCAGTGCAGAATGCGGGGATCCTTTTTTTTCAACTCATCGAGCAAATCTATTCCTGGCTTCCACCTTCCGCCTATGCGGTTTTCAGAATTTTCATTTTTCCTCAATAAAACTTTCTTGTCAACTTTATGTTTCTGCTGTGCGAAATGTGGAAATCGGAAGTCACATGTTCACAATTAACTTTCCGTGCTTTCCGACTTCTGCTTTCCGCCGTGCAGAATGCGGAAGCCAGAAAATTCTTTGGCCCATTGGGGTCTGATTATACAGGATCTGGTAAGCTTTCCTCATGTATGCTTCATATCGTTGTTGAATCTTACGAATAGTCTTATTTTGTATTCCTTTATTTTATCCTGATCAATCAATGGGATCCAATTTACCTATATTCCTTTATTTTATCATGATCAGAATCTGATCTAGCTGCAGGTGACGAGGGCAAAATTTTGATTGATTATATTCCCGGCATTTCAACATTACAGTTAATAGATCTTCCATCCTTCTTTACTGAGAGAGTCGTGGATGCACAAATCCTTCTTGATTCTTTTCGTGAGACATTTTAGTCAAGTTTCGAAGCAGATTGGGTTCTCTGTAATTCTGTAACTGAGGTGGAAGTAAGACATCTTCTGAATCAAGACCAACATCAGAGGCCTTTCTTTTACCTACATATATTTGATCCGCAGACATCTTGCCAATCAATTTCTCACAAAAATTCAATCCACCTTCGCATAACATACATACAACTTCCGGGCGATCGAATCATGGCCTTCCAGTGATCCGCATACCAACAAAACTAATTAAGCCGCTTAAAATAGTTGAGAATCCTTCTTGATTCTTTTCATAAGACATTTTAGTCAAGTTATGAAGCAAATTGGGTTCTCTGTAATTCTTTCTACGTTCCTCTATTGCAGGATTCGTTACTCATTACCAATGGAATTTGATGCTTGAAGGCATAGCTCTTGGAATTCCCATATTAGGATTTCCACGTTCGGCAGATCAATTTACCAACTGCAAGTTTATGGCCAATGAATGGAAGCTTGGATTCAGATTGAGCGGATGGAGTGAAGCCCTAAAATACAATATCATGGAGAGAAAATATATATCAAGCACTATTAGAAAATTGTTCACTAATGCGAGGAAGGAGATGAAGGATGTTGATGCCATAAAAAGAGAGTGCGAGGACTGCACTTCCTGGAGGAGGATCTTCGGATAAAACCACTAGCAGTTTTGTAAGTGGTTTGAAGGCCCTAGCTATTAAAATTAAGGAAAAACACGACGAAATACCATTGGAGTGCTATTTCTATTTTTCAAATAAATAGAATTCATCTTTTTATAATTAAATCTGTTATCTTATTTTTTATACAAAATGAATAATTATTATCAATTTATCCATGTAAATACTAGTTAAAACCTGAAATCCTTTGAAATCGATAGAGAATATAAAAATATTTTGAAATTAAAAAAAAACCAACAATAATAAAAATTAAAAGAATTTTTTTATTTATTTTTATTATAAAAATAAATATTTATTGTTGAAATTAAAAAAAAACAACAATAATAAAAATTAAAAGAATTTATTTATTTATTTTTATTATAAAAATAAATATTTATTGTCCGTTAATGTGCAAATATGAACCAAAAGCCTGAAATGCCTTCGTTAATGTGTAAATATAAACCAAAACCCTGAAAGAAAATACAAATAAATTAAAATAAGTCCCAAATTCATATAAACAGATTGCACAATAAATGATTGATATTCCAAAGTAAATAAATATAAAGAATTTATTATCAATTTCTTAATTTTGTAGAAGTGGTATGCATGTTTATACACGATTCTAAATATAGAGTTGGTTGGATTTAATGTGTACATTATCATCATTAAGAATTTGATATTAATCATACTAAAGTGGATGCGATTGAATTTGATATTAATCATGTTAAAGTTGATGTGATTATGATTATAAATTTTTATAAGCGATTTTTTAAACTATACAAAATTTATTATCACTTTTAAAACTTATAAAATTATTATATATATGAATTTGGATTTTAGATATGATCATAATTTTTATTTGAATTTTTTTAAACCATACAAAATATATATTCAATTTTTGAACAATTTAAAAATAATAAAAAATTACTATATATATTAATAAATGATGGGATTTGTTTTTAATATTATCATTGTATTTTTTATTATTATGTTATTTAAATTAATTATCTCAAATTAATATATACATGATTTGAATTTTAGAAATTGTAATTTTGAATATTATCATTACAATTTTATTATTATTATTATTATAGGTTATTTATATTAATTATGTTAAATATATATATATAATTTGAATTTTATAAATTGTAATTTTGAATACTATCATTACTTTTTTATTATTATAATAGGTTATTTATATTAATCATGTCAAATTTATATATATATATATATTAAATTGGATATGATTATGAATTTTTATTAGTTGACTTAATTATTCTTATATATATTGATGTGTTAAACTATTTTAAAATATCTAAATTATTAACTATTGACATAATGAATGTGTATATTTCAATATAGAACATGTAATTATGGGATATTAAAGAATATTCTTAATTTCTAAAAAAGTTGATATAGACTTATTTTCTTGAAATTTTACTTTCAAATACTTAAAACCTTCCATTCTACCCCTTTTTGTACCTAAATCTTTATAAGTATCCCTCACCCCATTCTAAACCCCTCATAACCCACCAACACCTACAATATATTGGCTTGGTATTTTAGAATTTTAAAATTGGCAATATAAACTCACATGCTAAGATATTTGACAAAGAATTATAATCACATCAAATTATTTTAAAATGCCACCAACACCTACAATATATTTTTTGGGTAGTTTAGAATTTTAAAACTTGCAATATCAGTTTACGTGCTAAGATATTAGACAAAGAATTATAATCACATCAAATTATTTAAAATGCTAAAAAAACATTATTTAAAACCTTTTTTTTTCCTCGGAAAAAATTCATAATTTTATTTCAAAGTAGAACAAAATTACATCTGCACATGTAAGAGGATCACTAGGATCCCTACATTGTCACATATTTGCTGTCTCATATTGTCGAAACCAAAAACAAATTACAAATCTGTAACTGTAAAAGCATACATCACAGAAAATATGGGTATCACAACCCAAATAAAAAAAACACAGAAACTCAAATATACTGCCGATAGCAAAGGCCATCACCTCTGAAAACGTCGTCGTCGCCGCAAAGAACAATACGGTTCACCACGCAAGAGTATATCTCCGCCAAAAAGTTCGCGATCTTCCAAAAGGGCTCCTCATGCCACCCACAGACACAAATCACAAACCAAGAAAACAGCCATCGCCATACTCCCGCAGGAGAAGGCGACAGGGCAAAAAACTGCCAGGAAAGAGAAAACAGTGCCTGCAGCTTGGGAGGGCACACTGTACATGAAGACAGCCACACCTCCACCAAGCCAACCTCGGACACTGAACCACAGTCCAACCGCCACCGCCACAGGGAATCCGACGACTGCAAAGACCAAGCAAGAAGCCCCGCCCTTGAAGAAAGCCGGCAAGAAACGGGTCGACGGGAAAAACCAGCAACCCAGTGGAAAAAACAAAGCAGAGCCCAACTGCAATATTTGTCCAGTAAGCTGCCCACATCGATGCACATAAATTTGACCATGCGAGAGAGGACGCAGAGACATAGGAGGAAATGGAGTAGGGAAAGAACCACATTCTTGCACCATGCAAGAAGACGAAACCCCATTGGATTCAAACAATCATGCAAACGCCTGAATCCACCAAAATCCACGAACAAACGTGTGCAGATGGCCTCCCAAAGCGCTTCATAATTGGTTCCCTACATCCATTTCTTGGAGAAGCCATGGCCAAAGAAGCCGCGTCCAGATGCTTGAATATCGATCAGGAGCTCATCCTGGGATGCACCAAACTTCTTGAAATTTCCCAATGCGATTCGAACCCGCGACTCATCAATATCCCTGACCATTAAACGACCAGTTAACCAGAAAGACCGCATCGGCCTGAGAACAGGTTGGAGTGGGCGGAGAAAGGAACTCCAAAAATCTTTTACATGAAGGCTGCCACAAAGGTAGCGTGCAATCAAAGAGGCGGATCTGAGAGGAGGAGGGGGAGCAAGCTTGGGCGACGCTGGCCGCAGGCTGCAAGTCCCCAAACCCTCATACTCCGACCATCGATTCTTGGAGCTCCGAATCTCAATGAAGTTTTATTATTTCTACTCCAAACTATTAAATAAAGATATTTAAAAAAATTATAATAATTATATTTTTGTAAAATCTCTTATCTTAATCAAATCATTACTTTAAAATATATTGTTGATGTTGCCTCAACAAACATAGCACTATTACAAAAATAATAATAATAATATTTATGATATTTACGCCGTTAGGCGTTTTTCTCCGAAGAAGTTCGAAAGACAACTGTAGCTTTTCGTCGTCTATGCACCGAATCCTGCTCCTCCGCGTGTCCTGTTGACGATCCGGTGGTCCTCCGCGTGTGGTCTTCTCGATCCGCTGGTCCTCCGTGTGTTTTAAGGTTCATGGGCTTTGCCGTGACTGTTGAGTTTGTCAGAACCGCCCATTTCGCCTGTTAGAACCGCCCATTTTGCCTGCGAGTTTCAACAGAGAAGATACATTGATTTTCCATGGGAAATGCCCTCAGATTTCTGTGTGGGGATTGCTGTAATCCCCAAGCTTCAGAAGAACGACCGACTGGACTAGGAGTTTTCTCCCTGGGGTCAAGTTTCTGGGCCACAGTTACCTATTCGTCGTCTCTCTATTGCCACTTATACCCTATCATTCTCCTGAAAATCCGCCATGGGATTGTCCATTTTGTTGACGGTTCATCCTCACTGCCAGGTTCGCGGTTCTACTGCCCTCCCTCCTCGTTGTGGCAGGTCCATTGGTTCTACGCTTTTTTCATGGCAGTGGAGATAGACGCCCCTTTTCTACACTTGTGTCATGGAAGTGGAGATAGACGCCCCTTTACCGCGCTTGTGTCATGTCAGTGGAGATAAGTTTTACAATACCCAACACCTTTCATTTAAAATTTTTGATGAATGTTGGAAGAGTTTTCTCACGATTCGAATTTTGGCAAATCCAACAAATGGTTCTTCAATTGGTTAAGTAAAACGAGATCCAAATCGAGATACTGCAGTTTCTGTGATTGGTTCAGTGGTTTTTCTAGTAGCATATGCAAGAGCTGATATTAATATGTTCTTTTGTGCTAAAAAAGGTTTTCATGGGTTACGAAATGTCTAAAGAATACGCTTTCCTTGGGCGTCTAACCATTGCAGATGTTCACACTACGTTGCACAGTGGGCATGGTGGACCGATAGAGATAGCAAGGAACTTGATGGAATCATGGAAGTAATTATAGATAATATACTTATATTCACCTATGAATTTGGATTTTACAATCACTGCTACACATCCAAGAATGCCCTAGGGTTTATAGAAAAAAATATTTTCCCCAGATCACCATATCAAGCATTTCTTATGTGGTTCCATCTCAAAAGGGTAAGAACCCTCTGCTAATCCATTAATCCATTAAGTGTAGCCCCACCCATATTACTTTGAGTTCCCCATCTGTAGAATTTGTAACAAAGAAAACAGAGCAAAGGTGGACGAGTAGCAGAAACCAAAGGAATTTTGTAAAACCAAGACAAGAATAATGTTTGAGGGAGAAATTTCTCAATGAGGCCATAACAGCGTAAGAGTTTGTTAATATTATATATCCTACAGCTGACAGAAAGAAAATTAATATTATCTTAGAATTACTGAGCTCTTACTATTTTGAATCCTTTTTTAAGCCTTTACTATCTTAAAGGGCCTAGCTTTCAGATCCTCCTTAGATGTGGGTTTTTCCTAGATTTCTTATTCATAACTTGTTTTGCAATCGTTTTCCATACATTCAGTTTATATCTCACTGCAAATCTGGCGCTGGAAACATTTTAAATGCAATTATATATCTCTGTGACTGTTTGTAATGCAACTTATCCATGATCTATATGCATCTTCTGCTCTAAAATTACTCCCAATGCATTTTGGTTACATTTCATATGGTTATCTTGCACTGGAACTATTTTTCCTATGTTCCATGTGCTATCTTTCTGGAACTGATCTTATGGAGTTTGTCTGTGACTCTGTCTCTGCTGCATAAGTTTACCCTATGACTATCATTAAAGCATTCAAAGGTTCCAATAATTCCGGCCGCCATGGCTCGCATCCTAGCCATAGTTCTGAGTACTTTGTTGGCGTCGGCCATTGCTGCATCTGCTATTAGCTTATATTAGTTTATTATGTTTATCTAAGTTGCTTTGTTTTTGTATCTCAATAAAATTTTCAAAGATTTAAACTTTAACATTTCTGAAATATTGTATCAAACAGGTCAATCCTCACAATCATCAGCTAAAGCTATGTGATTTTGGAAGTGCAAAAGCTCTGGTGAGTTGTTTGTGAAGTATAACTAGTAGATTCCTGAACTGTTTTGGATTATTCGATGGTAATGTTCAATGTGCCGTGGAATTTGTAACTATTAGAAAGTTAAATTTTGTTCAAAGAACTTGGGATGCTAAGATTTGAGGTATTTGTGATATGTCTCTATTTAATGTAGAACTTCATTACTCTGTATATAGATGCTATACTAATATGCTTATTCTCTTATTATCAGGTAAAAGGTGAGCCAAACATATCGTACATTTGCTCCCGTTACTATAGAGCCCCTGAGCTTATATTTGGTGCCGCTGAGTATACTTCTACTATTGATATCTGGTCCATGGGTTGTGTATTGGCTGAGCTGCTTCTTGGTCAGGTAAGTGGATTGTTTCCAATTTGAGAATAAAGGCTTTCTTTCCAGAGGAGGCAGCAATACTGAGTTTTCAGTTTGCAGTCTTCTCTAGGACACCATACCTACATGTTATGATATGTAATTTTGTCCAGCCGTTATTTCCTGGTGAGACTGCAATAGATCAGTTAGGGGAGATTGTCAAGGTAAGAAAATGTTACTATCGTGGGTTAAAATTAGACTTTGCTACATGATAGGAAATTGGAGAATATTGAGGTTTATAATATTGTATAATGTTTTGGTCTATGTGTGTTTATGGCTGTAGATCCTTGGAACTCCAACATGAGAGGAAGTCAAATGTATGAATCCAAATTATAACGAGTTTGGGTTTCCACAGATTAAGGCTCACCCTTGGCACAAGGTTCATATACTTATCTTCATTTTCATTTAATATTTGATAACTTCTCCTTTCGCAGTATGTTTAAAAATTAACAGACTTGTTTTCTCAGATTTTCACAAGCGCACACCTCCAGAAGATGTAGATCTGGTTTCTAGACTTCTTCAGTACTCGCCAAACCTTCATTGCACTACTGTAAGTAATTAAATGAATAACATGGATTTAAGTTTTTCTTTTATACCAGTCTTTCACATGATTCCTTTTTCCATGCTTTTTGATTGAGACATGGCAATGCAATTACTCTGCTGCAGCTTGAATCCTGTGTACATCCTTTCTTTGATGAGCTTCGAGATCCCAATGCTCGCTTGCCCAATGGGCGCCCTCTACCCCAGCTTTTCAACTTCAAACAACAGGGTAAGACTATAACGCTGCTGTTGTTTTTTGCCTGATGTTAGTTTTTCTGTGATTGTCTCATAAATAGTATTCTCTTTTATTAAATTATGCTAGAACTTTCTCGCAGAAATTAAGGGAGCTACTCCTGAGCTTCTTCAGAAGCTGATTCCTGAGCATGCAAGAAAGCAATGTTCTCATCTCAACCCTTATTTGGATAATTTGGCATGAGTGGATGGCTACATGCCATTTTCTGATTTTACTAACAGTGCTTTCTTGTTTGGAATATAAAAGATAAGGAATATATATACTTGGGGAAATTTTGGGCTCCTCTGATGAGAATTTTGCCAAGTTTTCACCAAAAGACTGTAGCATGTTGATCATTCTCACTATGCAGAAATCCTGCGAGCATGTTTCTGTATAATATCAAGTAAGGTATTCTCTAGGCACACAGTTTTGTGATTTTCTTGCTCTTCACAGGCTCCCATTGGGATCAAATTTCATCACCAGCTATTACTACTCAGTCCAGGGGGGTGAGCCAAAAGGTCTTCTAATCATTAGTGTGAAAGCTACAGACAATCTAACATCGATATGTAAATTACTATTATCAAACTCTTTGGAAATCTGGGATTTTATTTTTTATGCACTTGGAAAAGATACAAAGGCTAAACAGTAAGGTTGCTTTGTGTAAGTTAAGTAATTTGGTTAAACTACTAATAATCATGCTTCATGAGATCACTTTTGAACAGTCCAAGTACTGTCCTAAGTCAGGAATACAAGGCCCAATTCAGTTTTACCTCAACATCCATGCTTGAATAACTAGGATGTTGCAGTAACTTATGTAAGACCAATTGTTTTGAATAGTGGTGTTGGTCATGATATTCTCGTGCTGCTCTATCTTAATGTATTACATGAATCCTGTCAGATATGGTCACTGATAAGATCCAGGACCTGGAGTCAAATCTCTTTAAGGTATTGGGAACCAATCCCAAGTCTCTACAGTTTGCGGAGTTTGCCCTCAGGTCTCTGCCTGATGTTATTGATTCAAATGGTTTTGATGCCTAAATCAGATTCATGGCCGCCTTGTTAATCAGTTAAAATGGCATCCAGTTAGAGTTTAATGTTTTTTGTTTCAATCTTGTGCAGGTATGGGAAGAGGTACGATTCAGTCCGCGAGCTTGTGCACCGATTCAATGCTTTCGTGAAGAACGTGGAGTTGATCGAGTCAAGAAATAGCATGAAGCTTCCTTATACTTTGGTAATAAATGGTAAATCAAATCATCTTCTCAACTAATTTCAGAAACTTTTGTTATGTATTCAACATCTGGATCATAGCCTAAAATGGTGGCAATTAATCACATAGTGGTGCTTATCCGCTAAGGAGTAGGATATTTTTTCTACAAAGAAGGAAAAGCTTATTTTTTCAAAAACCCAGTGGATAGGAAATAAGGGTCTTTACGTGGCGTCTAATTAACTGAATCATCAGGAGTATAATGTTTTTGCTATAATGCTCCAGAGAATTCTCTTGGGCATTTCTTTATCCCCGGTGGCTAGGGAAGAATGGTCTATGAATTCTCACAGCTGCCTAGATGTACCAACTGACACTTGGATAACTAATTCTGGTTGTATCTGAACAAATGGTTTCTTTTTTGCTTTCTTACAACCCAGCTAAGCCCTTCCTTTTTCAGGCAAGAGACAATCTTTGCCTACCAGAAAACAAAGGGCATAAAAGGGGAGAATTTATTTTGAATAGCATGGCTTTGGCTTCAGATCGAACCAGGCTTGCTAGCACTCGCAAGATCCAGTAGTAGAAACTCTGCCTTCACATAAATCCACGCAGAAAGACAAACCGGGGTTTTGTGCGAGGCGGTTAATAAGCACGCATCCCCGTGTAGAATTGAGCTTGCAAGGCAGAGACACGCCAGAGGCCCTACGGAATCGAACTAAACACAGGTGTGACCTTGCAAGAGTGGACAGACCAGAGGACTCATATATATTCAACCTTATCTCTGCACTTCAAACATAAATTGACACCAAAAGATCAAACTGGTCTTTAATAAGGCACTTAAGTTCCATTGAATAAGCATATGGGGAATGGATATGTGAGTTTGCGAGGATTTAGTAAAATAGTAATAGAACAGGCATCTGTCCTCATGGGGAAGTGAAGCTGCAAGGCTTTAGTAAAACAGTAGCATTGAGGGACCTTGGTACAGTCAATGACATTTTATTTTAATTTTTTTGCAAGTGAATATAAACTTTGTTTGATTTTGATTTGAAAATTTTTTTAATTTTTTTACAAGTGATTATGAACTTTGTTTGATTTTCATTGTGTTTGAAGATTGATTATAAATTTCATTTGATTTTGAGTTTGAGCTTACCAATTCTAAGATTTGTTCATATTTATTAATTATCCATATTTCCTACAGAATTTGGAAGGTTCCAAATTCAACAGAGTTGACAAAAACATATGACAGGAGAGGGATGAATCGTGAAAAATCTATTGTCTATCTCTGCCTACCTTGAATAGAAGGCAGACTTCTACGAGTCTAGCTTTAGCAACTGTACTTTAGGATTTTTTTTGGAAGAGAGGGAGAATAGTCTGCCTTGAATAGATAACGTTATTTTATTTTTCACGGGAACTTTTTGTCTGTAAATTAACAGACTCTTCACCTCCATTTACAGAAATAGAATTGACCAAAAATATGGATGTCCAACAAATAACAGTTTGAGGCTTTGAGAGAATAGGCAGTTTGAGGCTTTGAGAGAATTAACATGCTCTTTGTATGCAACCTGGACAAAGCTGCTTATAACATGCTTTGTGCATTCTGATGATCTTATGGAATTAAACTTCATGTTTTCTTGGAGCAGGCAGGAACAAAGCAGCTGACAGAAAGAAAATTAATATTATTTTAGAATTACTTAGCTCTCACTGTTTTGAATCCTTTTTTAAGCCTTTACTAGCTTAAAGGGCCTAGCTTTCAGATCCTACATCGTAAGAGTTTGTTAATGACACTTGTAATCCATCTACTGCCAAATTGGCATCGATGTTTATGCTAATGTTTCTATAATAGCTCTTAACATGGTGAACTCATGTAATATGCTTAAACCCAAAAAATCTTAGAAAATAAGTAAATACAAGGAAAATAGATAACAATGTTCACTTGCCTCTTCAAGGGGGAAACCTCCAATAGCACTCGTTCCAAATACATTGACAATTCTTGACTTACATTACAGATCTTACTACTCTCTATATAATACTTCAATAGCCCAATTCCAACTACTTGTGGTCTTGCTCGCCCTTTTTTTTAAACCATGACTGCTGGGATGAATATGTGCTAGCATTGGGATGAATGGCGTTTGCCTCCAATTGCTCATGAATGATCTTTTCAATTTCTTTTGTGCAAATGGGTGCCTATATGGTCGTACATTTGGTGGTTGACTTCCTAGAATCAAGGGAATAACGTGATCATGCTCGTCTCTAGATTGGGGTAAATCCTTTGGTGTCTCAAAGACATGTTGATGTTTGCCCAAAACCCTTTGTAAGTCATGTTGGATTTCTGGTGCAGTGTTATCTAGAGCCTGGATGGCATGGAGTTGAGCAATAATTCTAGAGTGGCCTTTCTTTAATAATTTTTATATCTCATGGGTGACTTATGATTTCAAGGGAGCCACTTGGAGACCTTTAAGGGTGTGAGCATGAGAGTCTTGGGTAAAACAAGTATAATTCCTTGAAGTCCATGGTTATTGGACCCAATGTGCGTAGCCATTCTGCCCCTAAAACTATATCACAACCACCAATATCTATGGACAACATATGAGTTTTGAGATTATAGTCACCCAATTGGATTTTCACATTTTCATGGTGCCTCCCACATTTTATCATCCTGCCATTGACTATGATAATTTGAAAGTTGGGCACTGGGTGTACATAACAGTGGAGTTCTTCGGGCACTCTCTTGTGAAAAAATTTGTGGGGTGCTTCAACTATCAACCAAAACTACCACTTTGCGGTGCTTGATGTAACCTTGAAGTTCCAATGTTTGTGGGGATGAAATACTTGATAAAGCATGAAGAGAGACGAGTGGTTCTTCTTGATTGACTTCGAGATCCAATTCTTGCATAGAGGTTGTTTTGTCAACATCCTCAAACTTAGGAGTATCTTCCACAATGATGTCTTCAAAATGGGTACGAGTAGACACATCAATCTGAAATAACTTATGTTCTTTACATTTATGCTCTAGAGCATAATTTTCATGACAATTATAGAAACATCCGTCTTTATCGTTCTACCATTTTTGTTGTAGATAACTTTTGTACTTTCGAGGGAGAAAAATGATTTGTGCTTGAAGAATTGACTTGTATAGGGCATGAGCAGGGGATGAAAGGTGGTTTGTTGGTATGTGCATTGATCACCATCTTTGCTTCTAGAGCCCTCTGAGTTGCTTCTAACCAGGTAGCAGGCTGCTGCATTCTGACTTGTGCTTGAATTGCCTCCTTGAGGTCACTAATGAAACATTCTTTTTAGAGAGAATTTGTTAATTTCTTTGTGCAGATGGCTAATTGTTCAAAGGAAGAGATAAAATTTATGAATTAACCTACTTGACATAACTTGGTAACTCGTCCCAAATAACAAGTATCTAAATCGTACCGGTCATGGAGAGATTTAACAAATAAATTCTATGGAATGAGGCGCCCATAGGCTTTTTTATGCCACTCCCACCATTTCCATTGTTCTAGATTCAAATACAAACCCCCCACCCTAAGTTTTAACTTTTATTAGTAATATCATGAAGTGTGAAGTAGTGTTCCATCTGTGTATCCCTTCCTAAAGGGTTAGAACCATCAAACTTGTTCATGTCTACCTTAGGAAAGTGGTTCCAGGTGTTATTATCCATGGAGTGTGGGTTAGGGTTGTGAGGCCCCAAAGAGTGTTGTTGGTGGTTAAATAGTCCTGAGCAAGATGTTCCTTCCTAGTGTGTCTCACTGTGTTGTGTATCCTAAACGACCTCTTCTAACATGCGATGAGATGTTAGTCGATTCAGTGATTCTTTTACCTTTTCCAACTTCTCATCCAACTTTTGATCTAGGTTTCCTACTTCATTCTTAAGTTCCTTCATTCGACCTTGATTGCCTTGGATGTTCACTTAAAGACTACTATATTTTCCTTCAAGGTCATCAACCCTTTGGGCATTAGGATGTGTGTTCATGTTTCTTGCGGTCTTGAATGGTGGTCTATAGGGAGGAGTACCTTTTACCCATGGGATGGTTATGTGAGAATGAGGTTTGCACTCTAAACTAAAAATCTTTTTGAAAGTAGTGTTTGAGGCCAAAATTTTGAAATAAGCATTACTCAAAAAACCCTTATAGGGAGACGGTCTAGAGATTTTTTGTGACTTTGAAATTTATGTGTCTCTAACTATAATTTTTTTACTCTATAGTAGCTTGATATGTCTACTCTGCAATTCCATAGGTTTCACTAAATTTGACGTGACAAGCAAAAAAAATGGTAGTTTTTTTTTTTTTTTTGGCTTTCTTGGAAAGGCGAAGTTGTATAGACTGTCTCGTGTACAATTTTTCAGTTGCAGATATGAGATTGATAACAAAAGTACTTTGTTTCATCTTCTTTTCAATGCAATTGGTGGCACTCAATTTGGAGTTCTAAAACTTTAGGTATAACAATTTTACCTCAGACACTTGTTTAAGGCTAATTTTTGGGCTATTCAAATTGCTTGACTTACATCGTGTGTATCTCTGAAATGGCAACGATCGAAAAGTTGAAACTTGGACACAAGTTGCTTTGCTATGCCCTTTTTTTTAACTTGTGAGTTTTGGACCCTGAGGTGTCATAGAAAAAATGGGAGTGAAAATGCCAAAATGACTCATTTGAAATGTGAAATTTTCATAATCTCTCTCGAATACTTGATCCCAACTTGGTCTTAGGTCTCTCTAAATCACATGCAAGTATTTATGACATGAAACTAAAACACATGAGATCAATTCACTTCTTTTAACCAATATAGCAATCACACATAAAAATTGACACAAAATTTTTTGGTCTAATGACCCTGGAAAAATACTTGCTAGAAAACCAGTGAGAGATATAATAGCTTTTATTATCTTCAAGCTATTTACAATTGGTACAATAGATCAATCCAACATAGACTTATCCACAAAGTTCATTTCTACCACGCATCCACGCTTGGACCGCTGGAAATCTCTGACTTTACAGCTATCAGATAGATCCCCCGAAGTATTTCCATTTGCGGAATTCTTCTGCATTCTGAAGGTGCTCTTAGACAGGAATGTAACAAAAAAAATGTGGCACTTCTTTGCAAAGAAGAGCCTTCTTTTCAATAGACATACTTGAAATTTTGTTGAAGGGTAAATTTGCTATGGAATTATTATGCAAATTTGAAGTAGTTATCGAGGATTGTTTTGGCACATTCCACTCTTCGCAATCCGATGGTTCTCCACGTGTCCTCTTTGTGATCCGGTGGTGCTGGCACTTAACCCCCATCCCCGCGTGTTTGCTTCGTGGTCTACTGGTCCTCCGCATGTTTTTCAAGTTATCGAGGATTGTTTTGCAATTCTTCCGCATTCTAGAGGTGCTCTTAAACAAGAATGTAATGAAAAAATGTGGCGCTTCTTTGCAAAGAAGGTCTTTCTCTTCAATAGACATATTTGAAAGTTTGTTAAAGGGCAAATTTGCTATGGAGTTATTATGCAAATTTGAAGTAGTTGTTGAGGAATGTTTGGGCACATTTCACAAAGAAAATAACTTTGCTTATGCATGGAATAAAAAACATTTATTGTTATTTTATGGTTTCAAATAATTTTTATTATATTATGGTTATAAATAGCCAACAAGCTCTTAACCTAGGATAATAGACGCAGCAACACCAAATTAGAGCTTCTGGCTTTTCGGCACTGCTTTCGGTTGCCATTCATTTGGCGATCCCTCTCTTATCTGTATTTGGGGATTCACAGGTTGTCATCTCATGGGTGAACAAAACTGCTTCATTGAACACCCCACTTCTGATACATTGGTGTGATGACATTCTTTCTATGCTGCATCATGTGCCTTTAGTGACCGTCAATCATATCTATCGTGAGCATATTTAGCAGGCTGACAGACTCTCCATACAGGCTCTTTCGTTGGCCCCAGGGGATGGGGAATTTTCTGGATCTTTAGATTGTATGATCATTGATCATGGGATATTTCAGTTATTTTGGCTTGTGCCAGGCTTTGCCCTTTCACTCTCTTTATGAGGCACAAGCATTCAGTTTGAATGAATGGTTCTTTTGCTGTCATGGATGTGCCTATCAGCCTTCTTGTTATGCTCTTGATTCGAATGTTTCTTGGTCTCTCACGAATTGTTTCAGATAGATTTTTTGACCTGTTGCTACAAGAATGATGATACAAGTCTGCCCTTGCCACACTTTATGCTTTTCCTGTCCCCATTTTGGTTGGACGGCTAGAAATCTCTGACTTTACAGCTATCAGAGAGATCTGCAAATGTATCTACATTTGTGGAATTCTTTTGCATTCTAAAGGTGATCTTAGAGAGGAATGTAACAAAAAAAAAGTGGCACTTCTGCATTCAGAAGGTGATCTATAGTTTTGGCCATAGTGGGGGCTTGTCTTGCAGGTTTTCCTTTTTTTGTTCCCCTGCATTCCCTGCAAGTTTGGTTCTTCATTTTCGGTGATCCAAGACCACCTTATACTATGATGTTATGTTCGAAGAAAAGATTCAATATCTGAAATACAACAAATTATTTAGGGGTTTTGAATTATTCTAAGGTATATGAGAATGTTGTTTTAGTGGTTGGGCCAGCTGCGGTGCTCGATTCTTTTAATGGCAGTTTTGTGGAAATTGATGAATGGCTTGCAGAGGGCAGAAATTGCGATAGAAATGGAATTGCGTACCTATGTTTTTGTAGTTCTTTGGCTCTTTGAATTAGAATTCTTGCAACTAGAAACAATGCAACTTCTTTGTGCAAACCCACGGAAACTAAATTTGACCAGTAAACACCATTTATGCAGCGGGGAGGGGCGGTCTCCATGACAAGATGTTCACCCACCTCCAAACCGAGAATATATGCCAAACCGAGAAAAAAACACTGGTCTTTCACAGGACGGGCTCTCCAAATATCGCCCACAGCACTCCAGAACCGCCGGACAAGTGCGGTTCTGACAAACTCAACACTCACGGCAAAGCCCATGAACAATAAACTTGCAGGCGAAATGGGCGGTTCTGACAAGCTCAACAGTCACAGCAAAGCCCATGAAAAATGAATCTTGCAGGGCAGCTACTTCTTCTGTACTTTTCCTCTCCCGTTCCCACCACTGCAAGCTTCCTTTGTGGCATGCAAACCATCCAACTCCAAACTAAAAGGTACTGTCCTATCTACTTTTCTTTCCATGCTATTTGAACATTTTATACAAGAAGAAACAAAAAATTACTTTATTTACTGAATACTATATTTATATTATAGTTCATTGTTCTTGTGTTGTGTGCTACTCTAACAGGTTATCATATCATGGTGGGGAGAAGGAATCCATTGGTGGTGCATAAATCTTTTATCCTTCTAAGGTAAATATCCTCAATATGATAGCTTAGAATGTACTATTTGAATGGATGACAATTACATCATTTTTTGTAATATAACTATTAGATTTTTCACATATATATATAATACCATGTTGGCTGACCTTATAAATTATAATGAACTCCAAAATAAGGTGAAGGCTTTTTCAGACCAACTTTTTCCTGAAGTTTCAACTTTCAAGTATGAAAATATGGACCTAGATTGTTACAGTCATTTTTCTATGAAAACTAAGATAATGTTTACCTATTTCATATGTGGTCCTTAATATAACGTTGTATTGCTCCGGGTAGAGAAGGTTTTATTGAACCATCCAGGGATTCTGGCTGTTGTGGTTGTGGGAATCCCTATTTCTAGGTTGAATGAACTTGTTACCGCCAATATTCAACTACACAACATTTGGCAATGGGAAGACAAGAACCTGAAAATGCAGAGTCAAGAAAGCAACATATTGTCACCAAGGCTACTACAACTGTATTGCAAGAAGCAAGGACTGTCCGGGTATGTCTTTGTAATCAGCCTTGAAAAGCATATATTTATACTTAATTTTCTCTGGGTTGATTATTTCCACATTGTGAGAGAACCGTTTCTTTAATCAATCAATGCCTCGTCATCCATATTGATGGAGGCTCAACTTCACTCAATGGGCATATGCTCCTCAAATGTTGAATCGACCTAAATAACAACATGGTTTTAGATTGGATGGTTGATGTCTAATAACATGTGTGGGACTGACAGAAAGAACAGAAAGAAGAGTGGAATTATTTATTAGTTATTTATGTGATGATTTTGACCCATGTATATGTTCTCCTAGATTGTTCTAATGGGGAACGCAATATTAAATTTTGATGTTTTGATGTAGGAGTTTTTATTCTTGGAAATTCTCGTTTGGAGCATTAGCAACATACCCTGTATTTTATGATTTTTGATTGGCCTCAAATTCCACTAAAATCATGTTGCTTGTGAAATTTAAACATGCACTTGTTAATCTGTATGTAGTTATTCATTTTACTCTCTTATGCTTTAGTAGTTTTTGGTAAACTAAGGTGATATCTTTGCATTGGCAGCTTCTCATCAGTTTCATTACAGGTTCCAAGACACATGAAAATAGTGCATGTTCTTGTTTTTAGGTTAGGTCTTATTTGATTGAAGATACCAATGAGTTTCCCATTCGATTTTTTTCTCAATTTCGCTTCCGCCCCGTTTCCTTCACGCCATCTTTTTTCTTTGGCATTATTAGTTGTGAACCATGCCTTCCACCTGCGTTGAAAAGCCAACGATTGACAAGAGTTTGGCATAAAACTTTTGGTTCCCATGACAGCTTGCAAGCTATAGAATTGGTCAAAGAGATAAACATAAAAGAGGGCTTGATGATACTACTATTTGTAACACTAATACTGTTGCAGACTGACCATTCACTTTTCTCTGATGAGTATTGAGGCATGGGCTTAATGAGCTGAATTGATGATTCCTAGAACATGTTGTAACAAAGCATAGACTTTTCCTTTGATTTGTAGAAAGCTGGTAATTGAAACAAGCAGCGTGGAATATATGCCATTTAATCTCTCTCTTTCCACCCTTTTGATGAGTATATCCTTCTTCACATATGGATTTCTTGGCCAAGATCCTTTTTGAAGTTTGGTTTTTAAGCACTGTTCACTTCGTCGTCCATCCTGTAAATGAACAAATACCATCTGTTTAGTAAAAAATCCAGTGGTTTTTTTCCTCTTTCCATTGGTTTTCAGTTTCTATATTAAAAATGCCATTGTTCGGACTGTTTTTGGGGTTTTGGCTTTGTTATAATTGGATCTGGAAGGTTTTTAAATATATATTGGTGCATTGAGGTACAGGGGCTTATAAGTACGTTGAGGAGCTATGGAAGAAGAAGCAGTCGGATGTAATGCGATTTTTCCAGCGAGTGAGGTGCTGGGAATTTCGTCGGCTTCCTGGTATAGTGAGGGTAACCAGGCCCGACAAAGCTCGACGTCTCGACTACAAGTCCAAGCAAGTAAAGCTTCTGATTTTATGTTAATTTTAGTTTTTAAGACCTGGTTATATATCTAATCTGTATAGATCAGCCTATTATCAAGAATGAAATATAAATTGCAGTGTGAATGGAGTCTAGTTTATTGATTGGTAGCTATAGCAAGCCACGTAAAGTAACCAATAAATATATAAGTTTGGCTGTGCTCTGATAAGCAATATACCAGGATCAAGGCATATTGTCTGGATTTTATGAAAATTAGGTCTTGAACTACATCTTTTTATCATTATAATTTATAAGTAGCTTTACATCAAGCAAGTTGTTAGAATTTACTCCGTGTCCGCATACAATGCTTGGTTGATTGGTTGAATTTTTCCGAGAACATGAATTGGAATGAGGTGGCCCTGGCATTACTCTTCCATAAGTATATTTTGTTTTTCCCTTTTTATTGGTTCCTTGCTTTATTGCAGCATTCATAATATATGTAGAATTTTCCCTTGTCATTTCTCGCTCTTTTCACTTTTGTTCGAAGCCCCACATTGTCGCTGCGGGTTCGTCAGTATGTGAAGTCAAAGTGTCCATGATATTGTCTCAGTTATACTTCTCACAGCCTTGCCACTGAAGATTGAGACCCTGGTCGTGATTGGCCAGGCCATTTTATCTTGAAGATTCCTTGTCTCAAAGCCACCAATACCTTTTGGTTGTGCCAATATAAGATGAGTTAACAATGCTTGGGCTTGATACCTAAATTTCTACCTTTGGTTTTTGGAGCTCCGATGACTATGAAACAGACATATTGGCATGCAGAACCGGCTAACAGGAAACTGCCTGGACAACTATATTGGTAAATACTAAAGATGACTAAGGAATCAAGAAACTACTGTCCATTCATCTTTCATTCATGGTATATTGAATATTTAGTAGATTTGTTTAGAAAAAATAGAAAATTAAGTGAACCCAAAAAAGGGTAAAAACTGATAAGGTAAAAAATGGTATGTAGAATGACATATAACCTTAAATGCGCTGGATGAATTGCTTGCTAAAATGAAGGAACATATCTTCATTAACCTTCATGTTGGAAATCAAAATGTTTGGGCTGATATCAAGTTTCAGTTAAAAGGGGTGAATTAGATTAAGAGTTTATTGGTTTGTGCCATATCCTTAGAATTATATATACATCATCATACTGAGTTTTAAATCAAAAACTTGGAATAGTTATTTTTTGCTGCTACTGAATCAATGTACTTTGTGTTTGCACTAATGTACAAAACCCCACACTTTGTAATGGTTATGAGGGAAAATCACTAATAATTTTCTCATTGAACCTAAAAAAGGTTCGCAATTTCTTGTGGAAAATCTATCATTGGTGCCATTGATATTCCAAGGATATTAGTTATGTAACTACTATGGACTCCTACATTAACCAACAACAAACAATAATTGTTTTTGTCTACCCATGGTGAAGACTTACTAAGAGAGTAGGTGGGACTCGAGAGAAAAATTCCTGAATAAGATGGATTTCTTGGACATAGAGAGGACCAACAAGAAACTCTAGAAGCCTGCTAATTTGGTATATTTGCTATGTGAAAGTGCATAAAGCCCATGGATGTTTGCGAAACCATTGGAGGAAACCATACATTTGATTTTGTAGAGGATATTGATGCTTTTAAAATCCAAGATGAAATGGGAGAAAACTTGGTAGAAGGTGTTGGTAACTATAAATAAAGAATTATCACAAAGTAAATTGGACAATGAAGATTGCATTCGGGACTTGATGCAATTGCCAAGTTACTGTGTGCGTGATTATCACTAAGAGTGCATCCTTGGATAATTTCGTAAGTGCTAAGATTGTTGAAAAGCTAAACCTGCTTTGTTTTCTTAATTTGAATCCTTATTTAATATCATGCTTGGGTTGTTTTGATTGTTGAGAGGAGACTGCTGCTCTTAAAATCAAAGATGAGATAGCAGAAAACTTTGCAGAAGATGTTGGTAATTATAAATAAAGAATAATCATAGAGTAAAATGGAGAATAAACATTGTGTTTAGTAGAATTGGGTGCAATTGCCAAGATATTGAGTGCAAATTATCATTGATAGTGCATCCTTGGACAACTTGGTAAGTGCTAAGATTGTTGAAATGTTGAACCTCTATTAAAAGTTGTTTTTCTAACTTGAATCCCTATTAAATATCATGCTTTCAAAATCGTCATATCTTGTTGGTGAATCTTCAATCAATTGAGTTTTAACGTTTTTTTGTTTAGTATTGTCCCACATGAAGACCTTCCTAATTCAATTCAGAAGATCCGTTGTCGTGCCAATTATCAAGCTCTAAAATTTGCTGATCCCATTGAGAAACTTGCATGAACTCTTGTCACCAGAATTCAGAGAAGGGAACCCATCATTGCCCTCCATCTCAGGTATGAGGTATCTCATGTTTAAAATTGGAGGTGTCAAAGAATGTGAATATCAGGTACTTTGGTTATTGCTCTAGAACCAGGGATTGATGAATGTTATCCATGCTTTTCTTGTTTTGTTTAGATATGAACAACATATGCTTGCATTTACAAGATGCACGACAGTCTACTCTGTTTATTTGTCTTCTGTTGGCAAGCAACTGCAATGCCCCAGTGGAGAAGTAGATCCATCTCAACTGTTCACATTACCTAAGTCGCAGGTATAATAATTGTAAATCCCATGATGGGCTAAAAACATCATTATCATGAACATACATTTATGAGTCCAACATCTAAAAAGCCTTAATTCCTATTCAGTCCTTTGGCTAAAACCACGTTCTTCTAGGTTGATTACAATGATAACTTTGCAGATCCAAGAGACAACTATCAACAAACAGAACCTGCAACCTACAACAATGGCCCAATAGTTGGAAGTTTAGCTAGACTTCAAGGTGGAAATGCTGCAGACAACCAGCTTCTCCAAGGTTTTATTGTTTTATAGGATGAAATTAATTTAGTTCTAGTTTGTTTCAGTGATATTTATGGTGATGCTTTTAATAATTGTTCGCATAGCTATGCGAGAAACATGTCGGACATAGACAATCTTGATCCAGAGTCTAGAGTTATTCACAACCACCACCAGCATCATAGTTTCTATCCTGATCAGCAGGCGCCAATCCATGTTGTTGATGCACATGCTCATGTAGCTGCCCACCATGTCCCTATGCATGGGATAATGATGCAGGGTCAAAATGAGGGAGATCCTCACATGCACCAAGGAGCCCAGATTCAAGGAGTAAATAGCAGGCATATGCAAATACATTACATGCACAGTGATGAGCATGGGCATCCATTGCATCATAGCAATGACAATGGTGCTGGACAAGAACAGGATGAGGGAGATGGGGACAATAATTTCATTGAGGAAGCAAATGTTCAATCAAATGGTAACAATCTCGGAGAACCTCAGTCAGTTGCCCCTGTATGCAGTCAGGGAACAAATCAACTAACACTCTTGTATAAAGGCGAGGTCTATGTCTTTGATATGGTAGCACCAGAGAAGGTAATTTTTTTGTTCTTGGCTTTGAATTGTGACTTTGGTACTGATAAACATCGGGGAC
>LPNX010413823.1:552458-590872 GCA_001517045.1 Pseudotsuga menziesii
AGCTGTGTGAGTTTAAGTCATCTTACTAATAGATTCTCTTGATGCATAACAGGGTTGAACCTTTTCTTCATGGACAATTTGAATTTCTCTTGATACATAAGATGGTTGAACCTCTTCTTCATGGAGAATTTGAATTCAGACCAATAGGTGATTGATTATCTTCAATAAAAAAACATACTCTAATGGGTTTGACCAATAGGTGATTCATTATCTTCAATAAAAACACATATTCTAATGGGTTTGTTGATAATGGAGATAAATTTATTTCATATCGACCTCAATGGTTAGGATATTGTTTATATTAGTCACTCATGTCGAGTTATAAAGTATGCATCAGAATTGTGTAACCAAAAGTTGAGTTTCTCACTATTAATTTTTAAATTGAACTTTGGGATTTTTACTATTTCTTCTTACTAAAAGGAAATATATGGTAATAAATTTTCCTATTGTCAATTAAGAAGTTGATGATACTACTTGATAAGTGGATGTGATGCCAAGTTGATGAGGAACACTAACACTATAATGATACCCATACCAAGTGAAAGAAGGTATTGATTGCTTCAAATACATAATTGCACAAATCTAAATATTATCAAAAAGTGTAGATCTACTAGAATATAATAGGCATAAACCTTTAAAAAAACTAGATTTAAATCCTTGATTTTAAATAAAGACAAAAAAATAAAAATAATTACATCTAAAAATCATAATCAAATTATGGACAATCTCAAACAAATTTAGAGGACAATAAAATGTCACAACAAGAATTGTAAAAAAAATTATAGAGGAAAAGTTTGCAAAAATCTGGCATTCAAACATTCCACAGAAGATCAAATGCTTTATCTGGTTGGCATATAACAAGAAATTGAACACTTGGGAACACTTCGAATCTATATGCTTTTCATAAAAATATCTCAAAAATCTCTCTCCATGATCTAAAGAAACCCATATTGTCATAACTATAACCTTAGATAGAGTTCAGCAATCTAAGAGAGGGAGGGAATCATCGAGACAGTGATCCAACTGTAGAGGGGCGAGAGGCCCTAATCAAAGAGCAACTTTAGAGAGAGAGGCACAGTCAAAGAGAGGGACGCACTCAGTCTAAGGGGAACACTACCTAGCTATCCTTCAGAGATTAGACTTGTGCATCAAAGCCTTTTGGCTCAGAGATAAGTCTATGTTGGATTGATCTATTGTACCAATTGTAAATTGCTTGAAGATAATAAAAGCTATTATATCTCTCACTGGTTTTCTAGCCAATATTTTTCCAGGGTCATTAGACCAAAAAAATTTGTGTCAATTTTTATGTGTGATTGCTATATTGGTTAAAAGAAGTGAATTGATCTCATGTGTTTCAGTTTCATGTCATAAATACTTTCATGTGATTTAGAGAGACCTAAGACCAAGTTGGGATCAAGTATTTGAAAGAGATTCTGAAAATTTCACATTTCAAATTAGTCATTTTGGCATTTTCACTCCCATTTTTTCTATGACACCTCAATATAACCAAGAAGAGGCTGCTTATCATTAAAACAAGGCGCATTGGGAATTCTATATTTCTTACATTATCATTCTTTAAAATTTTCCTTGAAAGCCCCAATGACCTTCAAACCAACCCTCATAGCATCCAATCATTATATAATAATCATATTCATGTAACTTGTAATTTTTTATCCTTGGATTCCAAGGATAACAATTATGTAGATCTTCTATATCTACCAATTTCCTAGGTTTGAAGATGTTAACTCCACTAAAAGTTAAGTGCAACAAATATATTTTCTTCATAACAACAGTTTTTCTCTCCCTTCATATATCTTGAAGAATTTTTTACATGAAGTAAAGTTTTTGGCACCAAGATGTTTGACACAAATGTGAACAAAGTTCTCACTTCAGCTTCATACGGTGAAAGTGCAAACAAAGACATAGGCAACTAGGTTATCCACTAACTCCTCATCAGACAGGCCTTTTTCTAAACTATCAAATAGTTTCAAAATAGATTGGCAGGTTAACAGGAATTCTTATGTGTTTCCCAATGATGTTCTTTTTCTTATTATTCTTATGTGTTTCCCAATGATGTTCTTTTTCTTATTAATAGGTTATACTGGTTAGGCAATGATAGATACTAGACTACCTGTTCTCACTTACCCGCTAACAATTACCTTCACGGCGTATTATTGCACCTTCCTTGGGGCAATTGCTAGTACATATAGTTGATACTAGTGAAGACTCTCTTTTTTTTCTAATATTTATGAAATTTGAAATTTTACATATAGTTGGTATTTTGTTTCCAATATTTATGAAATTAGTTGATAGTATTGAAGAGTTGATGATGTTATTATATGTACTATAAAATTAAATTTATAATTTATAATTTATAAATATTGTTTTTTAAAGTAGAGTTTACTTTTTATTAATCCAACATATTTATATTTTTTAATGTTTAAGTTTATAAAAAATTATAACAAAATAATAGTATTTATCTTTAATAATCATGTGTTATTAGAAAATTAAAAATTAAAAATGAAAACCATATTTTTAAGAAAAAAATATATATATAGAATTTAGTATACAAAATTCTTTTGTTTCATTAAAAAAGTTATTAGGTTTTTTACATATAAAAATGTGATTAAAATTAGGCACCTTAACAAAGCCCAATTAACCATGGTATTCTTAGTCCTAGTCTTTAGGCTTGTTAGGTCGAAGCTAATTCTAGGTCTAATTGACTACAAGGATCATGATATAGACCTTATTTTTCACAATTTAAAATCCCCCTTTTTATGAATGAATGCCATAAGGTATTGGTCAACAAGATGAAGCACCCATGATATTTTTAAGTTGAATACTTTATCCCACACAAATTATGCTTTTTATAAGCATATGTGATATAACATATGTAGGTTATAATTTTATATATGTTCTAAACTTATAATGCATATGACTTTGAAGACATTTTCCTTGCACTCAAGGAAAAAAAACTACAAGAAAATAGAGAATACTAACCATTGTTCCTTCTCTCCACTTTTTAATACATCTTGATATATAAACAATATCTCACTAGATGAATCTATATGGTAGAAGTCGGAAATCAAAGAGAAAGGTTGCTACACTTGAAGAAAGAGAAGAAGAAAATGAAAAGGAAAGGGAATGGCCATGGGTTCATATGCACTCAGTGGGTGAGAGAATAAAACCTACACTCTACAAATGAAGCATAGGAATTCAACAAATGGGACAATATTAAATAGGTCTCACAAAATACATCACCATTGAATAAATCAATTCCCCTTTCTTCTACAGTTTTGAAATCAAGGGATGGTCGACTGATCCACATTTCAATTTTGAGTTCAATGGATGTACATACAAAATGACATGCAGTTAAGGAATCTTAAACAATGCATATAGAACCATGAACAAAGTTAGTGTTATGAAACCATGAAAATATTTGGTGGTAGAAACATGGACACTAGGCAGTTGAACCTCGAAAAAAGTCAATGGAACCATGAGCTCTATTTATGGAACTGTGAGCATTGTTGGTGGAACCATGAGCTCTAGTTATGGAATCGTGAGCACTATTGGTGGAACCATGAGTAATAGTCCGAAGGTGGTGGAACCATACAAGGAACCTTGAACAAAATCATGAAAAATGAGCATTTTAGGGGTGGAACCATTGTATGTTTCTAGAAAACCATGGACAATTTTGAACAATGCGGGTGGAACCATGTACATACAAAAAAATGTACAATTAAGGAACCTTAATCAATGCATATAGAACCTTGAACAAAGTTAGTGTTAATCAAACCATAAACATATTTGGTGGCAAAATCTTGGACACTAAGTGGTTGAGTCTCGAAAAAAGTTGATGGAACCATGAGCATTGTTGGTAGAACAATGACTCTAGTTATGGAACCATGAGCATTATTGGAGGAATCATGAGTAATGGTATCAAGGTGGTTGAACCATACAAGGAGCCTTGAACAAATTCATGGAAAATGAACATTTTAGGGCTGGAAACACTATGAATGTATATGTAAAACCACAAACAATTTTGATGGAATTTTGAACAATGTGGGTGGAACCATGTACATGCAAAACCAGTGGAATTAAGTAACCTTAAATATTTCATATGTAACCTTGAACAAAGTTAGTGTTGATAAAACCATAAACATATTTGCACCATATTTGGTGGCAGAATCTTGGACACTAGGTGTTTGAATCTCGAAAAAAAGTTAATGGAACTGTGAGCTTTGTTGATGGAACCTTGAGCTTTATATATGGAACCATGAGCATTGTTGGTGGAACCATGAGGTCTAGTTATGGAACCGTGAGCATTATTGGTGGAACCATGAGTAATGGTCCTATGGTGGTGGAACCATGCAAGGAACCTTAAACAAACTGATCAGACAAAGTGAGCATTTTAGGGGTGGAATCACTGTGAATGTTTATGAAAAACCATGGACAATTTCTATGTAATTGTGAACAATGTGGGTGGAACCATGTAGATACAATGGCACGTGCAATTAAAGAAACTTAAATAATGCATATGGAACCTTGAACAAATTCCATGTTGATGAAACCATAAACATATTATGTGGCAAAATCTTGGACATTAGGTGCTTGAATCTCAACTTTTTTTTAATGGAATCATGAGCATTGTTGAGAACCATGAGACTTATATATGGAACCATCAACATTATTGGTGGAACCATGAGCATTATTGTGAGAACCATGAGCCCTAGTTATGGAACCGTGAACATTATTGGTGGTTGAATCTTAAACAAAGTTAATGGCACCATGAGCATTGTTGGTGAAACCATTAGCTCTATTTATGGAATCATGAGCATTGTTAATGGAACCATTAGTAATGGTCCCGATGTGGTGGAACCATACATGTAACCTTGAACAAAATTCATGGAAAATGAGCTCTTTAGGGGTGGAATCACGATTAATGTTTATAGAAAACCATGGACAATTTTGATGGAATTGTGAACAATGTAGGTGGAACCATGTACATACAAAAACATGTGCAATTAAGTAACCTTGAATAATGTTAGGGTCGATGAAACTGTAAAAATATTGGCGGCATGATCTTAAGCATTTGGTGGTTGAATATTGAAACAAAGTTAATGACACCATGACCATTGTTGGCGGAACCATGTCCTCTATTTTCGGAACCATGAGTAATGGTCCTGAGGTGGTTGAACATACAAGGAACCATGTTTATACAAAACCATGTGCAATTAAAGAACCATTCAGGAACCTTGAACAATGTTGGTGGAACCATGTATATCATAAGAATTATTTATGAACCAAGAACCATTTGGTGAGTAATGTATATGTGGTCACAAGGTGGTGGAATAATGAGAAATGCAATGGAACCTTGAAACGCAAATGTGCATGGAATCCTTAAATGTGGTGGAATCTGTAAATGTGCATGGTTCCACCACCTTGCAACCATTACTCATGGTTCCACCATTGATTCTCATGGTTCCATAAATATAGCTCCCATCAATGCTCATGGTTCCACCAATAATGTTCATGGTTCACGGTTCCATAGAAATTGTCCATGGTTCCATTTACTTTCTTCATGGTTCCACCTCTAAAAATATCATCTACCATGAATTTTGTTCAAGGTCCCTTGCATAGTTCCACCATCTTGTGACCATTATTCATGGTTCCACCACTAATGCTCATGGTTCCATAAATATAGCTCATGGTTCCATAAGTAAATCCCATAGTTCCACCAACAATGCTCATAGATCCATAAATAGAGCTCACGGTTCCATAAACAAATCTCTCGGTTCCACTAATAGTGCTCAATGTTTTACCAAAAATGTTCATGGTTCCATAAATGTGCATGGTTCCACCAATAATTCCCATGGTTCCATAAATGCGAATGGTTCCACCAATAATGCTCATGGTTCCATAAATGTGCATGGTTCCACCACTTGGTGACCATTGCTCATGGTTCCACCACCAACGCTCATGGTTCCACCAACAATGATCATGGATCCATTAAATACTTATGGTTCCACGAATAATCCTCATGGTTCCATATCTAGAGCTCATGGTTCCACAAAAAATGCTCATGGTTCCACCTACAATGTTCATGGTTCCATAAATATAGTTCATGGTTTCATAACTAAGCTCTTGGTTCCACAAATATTGCTCATGGTTCCACCAACATTGGTCATGGTTCCATCAATAATGCTCATGGTTCCACACACCATGGGCATTATTGGTGGAACCAAGAGATCTATTTATGGAACCATGAGCTCTAACATTGTTGGTGGAACCATGCACTCTAGCTATTGAACCATGAGCTCTAGCCATTGAACCACGAACATTGTTGGTGGAACATGAGCATTGTTGGTGGAACCATGAACTCTATTTCTGGAACCATGAGCATTGTTGGTAGAACCATGAGCACCATAAGGTTTTCATTTAAATTCTTTTGATATATGCTTTTCATATCATTTAAGTATGGCTTATTACAAGCCGATATACTTTTAATTTCTTGTTACCAACAATAGGAGGAAATATATTTATTTTATTTTATGCTCATCCCTAGCTACCATAATAATTAAAAACTAAGATGAATAGCTTCAACTAGTCATTATAATAATAATTAATTTATAATAATTCACTTTCTTTAGTTCATAAAATTGATTTTACCCCATAGAGCTATAAAATAATAATATTAATAATAATAATAATAAGTACATAATCACTATCTCTTAACCATTACTCATAGTTCACCACTGATGCTCATGGTTCCATTAACTGTGTTTAAGATTTAACCACTAAATGTCAATTACTCAACAACCAAATATGTGCATGGTTGCATCAACTCTAACTTTGATATAGATGATTTTGCCACCAATTCCACAGTTCCATTGACATTGTTTAAGGCTCCTTATTTGCATGTGGTTTTGTATGCAATGTACATGGTTCCACTTGCATTGTTCATAATTACATCAAAATTGTCCATGGATCCATAAACATTCATCGTGGTTCCACCCATAAAACGCTCATTTCCCATGAATTTTGTTTAAGGTTCCGTATATAGTTCCCCCACCTCATGACCATAACTCATGGTTCCACTAATAATGCACATGGTTCCATACATAGAGCTCATAGTTCCACCAACAATGCTCGTAGTTCCATAAATAGAGCTCATGGTTCCACCAACAAGGCTCATGGTTCCACCTCGAGAATTGAAAGCCTTCATGTTGTTGCCATAATGTGAGGTGACCTGTGTGTTGAGCCATGAGCACTAATGCTCAATCAAACTATTGGACATTTACTCATTTAATTAAGCAAACCTATGGTCTTACCGCTTGAACCCTAGCTTCTCCACCTGAGCCGACCTTATTTTATCTCCACGACTCTCATATTAATATATTGGTTCTCATGCTCTTCACATTTGACATTGCGTCCTGATGATGAATCCTAATATGGATTCGAAACATCGACCTAGTCACTTTGTTACTATGGATTCTCCAAAATCATCTGAAACCAACAACCACGGAAATCTGGCAACATAAATTACATCCCTGCACAGAAGGGATATCTAGCAGAAATTTCGTCATCTAGAGAACTTGAGAATAAAAATCAAACAAAGAGTATGAGATATTAAATTTCTGAGAGAATGTAGAGACATAAAAGTCACTCCTACGTTCGCTACCATTAAGCACAAGTTACGTAGCAGTTGGAACCGTAAGGCTTTTGACAGACTGAGCGAAACCCTGGTCAGAACTGAGATTAGGAGAACACGTGCAACATTAGACCGCCTATCAAGAGAGGCACTCACACTCCATCTTGAACTCGCAACCGTGATTAGATATGACTTGTGGAAGGTAGCAGACGCCAGGGCAGCTCTCAAAGCGAGTAACCAGGAGCGTAAAGCAATTGATAAACATGACAAGAAACTCGCCAAGCTGGTAACGGGCCAAAATATTCCCAATGTGGTACCTACGCATGGATCACACGAGTGCAAGAAGGTCATGAACCTTTCCAACCACACGCTGAGCATTGTTGAATCCACAATCCTTCAAAAAGCCCTCAAATTCGTCGTAGCCCCTAGGACCATCCCCACCGAATCCATCATCTGCAGTATAGAGGATAGTATCCAGAACCTGAGCGAAGTTCTCAAAGAAACTATTCGGAAAGATTGCGCAGTAGTTTTAAGAAAAGCCAAACCCCCCAAAAGTAATATCAATATGGAAGAAGAACTAGCCTTAAAAAACCTTAGATCTAATGAAGACATGGTTATCTTGAAAGTAGAAAAGGGAGGAGCCACGGTAGTCTTGGATAGGGCAGATTACAACAATAAAATGATTGATCATCTTACTACAAGTGGTAGCTATAGGAAACTGAGAAAAACCCAATTTCTAAAGTAATTAGGGAGGTTAAGAAAGCTATAATGAACTCAAACCTTGAAGAAGAATAAAAAAAGCGCTTAATCCCAACCCGAGAAATCACACCAATCATCTATGGCCTTCCCAAAATCCACAAAGAAGGGGTTCCTCTTCGGCCTATTGTCAACACTATATGATCCCCCACCTATGAACTTGCCAATTTTGTAGCTAAAATATTAGGCCCCCTAGTTGGAAATACAGATTCCTTCATTAAAGACTCAAGCGAATTTGTGAGAATAATCAAAAATGAGAAAATAGAACCTAAAGACATGATATTAAGCTTTGACGTGATTTCACTCTTCACTAAGATACCTTTGGATGAAGCAATCTAGGTCATTAGGGAGGCTACCAACCCCCGCACAGCTAGGCTAGCAAAAATATGCCTTAGATCAACCTTTTTTACTTTCCAACGGGAGTTCTATGAACAAACCACGAGGGTAGCCATGGGATTCCCCCTCTCACCCATAGTGGCAAACCTTTTTATGGAAAGGTTCGAGAAAGAAGCTCTAGACTCTTATCCCCTGAAGCCAACAAAATGGAAGAGATACTTGGATGACACCAATGTGATCTGGCCACATGGTGAAGATGAACTCGGGAAGTTCTTTATACATCTTAATAGTATCTCCCCCAACATCAAGTTCACAATGGAACTAGAGGAGAATAGGAGCATCCCCTTTCTTTATGTCTTTCTAACTAGAAAGGAATATAGCACTTATGGACATGAAGTTTTCCAAAAAAATAACTCATACAGAGAGCTACCTCCACGCAGACTCCCACCACCACCCATCTCAGAAAATATGGGTGCTCAACACCTTAGCAGTTAGAGCCTCTAGGATCTCAGATATAGAACACCTTGAGAAAGAAAAAGACCACCACAAAGAAGTTTTCATAAACATAGGTTACAAGCCCAAGGAGATCAAGAAAACCCTAGACAAAGCTCACAATAAGATCCATGCTAATTTGAAAAACTCCAATAACGAGACCACCAACCCAAGAGCATATCTACCTTACATTCAAGAGGTAACAGATAAAAATTTTAGAATCCTGAATAAGAAACAAATTACAACCTCTTTCAAACCCCTAGAAACCATCAGGAATAAAATGAGATCCGTTAAAGATCCTATTGATCACACAATTTAGAGGTGTTTATAAAATCCCTTGTTCTTGCAAGATCAGTTACATAGGTGAGACAAGACCTTCCTTTCACACTCGATTGAAAGAACATGGGGCTGACATTAGGAATGAACGTATCCATACCTAGGCTCTTGCAGAACATGTTGCCAAAACCAAACACCAAGTTTGCCTAGAAGACACTAAAATCATCGCAAAAGAATACCACTATTTCAAAAGGAAATTTAGGGAAGCCTTAGAAATAATAAAACTTCCAAACAACTTGAATAGGGATGGAGGCATGGAAGTGAGCATGAGCTGGCTTCCCTCTATACTCAACCGCAAAAAAGGAAAACCCCCCTTCTTTCTAATTTCCCTAGCATTTAATAACTTTAATATGATCTAGGTTATGAAAAACTTAAGTATTAATTGGAAACTAATAAACCTCCCTTAGAATTTATTACACCTTTTCTAGGTTAATACCTCCTCAACCTTTTTGAATAGTTTTCTATTTTAATTCCTTTAAATATTTTATAACTTTTTAAACAAGACCTTAGCTTTTAGTCATAGTTATTAAGTTGCACTTTACCTAACATAGGTTAGTATAGAGCTCCTAACAAGTATAAAAACCCCCCTTTTATTAAATATTTTAGGAGAACTTTATAATTTATTTAAAATTAGCATTTTTAGGTTAACCATTTCCTAGAAATTTTCTAAATAGAGCATTAAAAATTAAAAGTATATTAAAAATTTAATATACTTTATACTTAGCAATTTTAGGAAATTTCTAAATTAAAACTCTTTTTATAACTTAGGCTATCTTACTCAATTTTCAATTAAAATACAAGTTTTAAAAAATTTAATAGAATTTTTAAATAATTTTTAAAATAAAACATTTAAAAAAAATTTAAAAATTTTCAAACATTTTGAACAATTTTTAATAAATTTCAGTCAAACTATTGGACGTTTACTCATTTAATTAAGCAAACCTAAGGTCTTTACCGCTTGAACCCTAGCTTCTCCACATGAGCCAACCTTATTTTATCTCCACGACTCCGATATTAATATCTTGGTTCTCATGCTCTTCACATTTGGCATTGCGTCCTGATGATGAATCCTGATATGGATTCGAACCGTCGACCTAGTCACTTTGTTACTGTGGATTCTCCGAATTCATCTAAAACCAACAACCATAGAAATGTGGCAACAGAAAAAAGTTTTAATCAAATATTTATATTAAATATATATTTATATTTATATAAGTGTTGATGGTATAAATTGTTGGGCTCCAGAAATTGTCCTTTATCATGATTTCATGTCCATTAATTTCCCGACACATTTACCATCATTTAGTACATCAACCTTCTCTCCCTTTGTTGTACATACCATTATATAAAGGAGTTGTGGGCTGCGCTAAACTATGTAAAAAATACTCTGAATTATGATAATATGAAAACTCTATTTTGTTCCTCTACATTCTTACTTTGCATGTAACCAGCGACTGAGTAGTTCGTAGGATTTTATTGTTGTCTCTGGGAGGGCCCCTCATTGGAAATGTGAAGCGCCCATCATGTGTTAGCATCAGATAAGTAGTTGTGTTGTGTTTTTATTATTGTTGTATGTAAACTAAATTGTGAATTGTGTAAACGTTTGTGTATTTGCTTTGCTCGGAGCTCTAATGCTTTCCTTTTTTCCTGTAGATTTTAAAATAGCATGAATATAACAGCGTGTGTGCAAATGAGATCTCGTAATATGTTTATTACATTCATGTTTAATAATTTTAAGTAGTTAAGTCGTATATTTGAAACTCTTTTTTTTTCTTAGATATTGTGTGGATTGATGTATTGCTTGTCTAGATGTGAATTTATATGTTATTAGTTAAATAGTTTATATGTGGGAGCGCCCTGTATAAAAATATAAAGAATAATACTATGTTTATTGTAGCTTAGTATTTTCAAATGGTAGTGATGAGTAATGTTTCAGTGTGCATTTGATTCCTGTCATTGCTTTCAGCATAAATAGGGTTTCAAATTTTAATTGTTTCTTAAGCATTTATCATTGTGTGCTAGATTTAGAAGTAGGTTGTCATTGCACCAATCTCTGTTTACATAACTAATTACATTTCAATCTTGTGCATATAAGATAGCACTAGTTTTGATTGTAATGCAAGCATTCTGGTTCCTTTGTTTTGAAGTACAGTAATTTACAGTAGATCTTTTATGATTTTGGTTAATAAGATAGTTTAGGTCTTTTTCAGCTTCAATTCTCTTTAGAAACAGAGTATTTTTGTCTTGTTATTAGATGCTTAGTAGATAGTGCATATATTGGTGGAACCATGAGCATTATTAGTGGAACCATGACCACTATTAATGGATCCATGAGCATTGTTGGTGGAACCATGAACGTTGGTGGTGGAACCCTGAACATTATTAGTGGAACCATGAGCATTGTTGGTGGAACCATGAACATATTTGGTGTAATCTTGCATATTAGTGGAACCATGAGCATTATTAATGGATCCATGACCATTGTTGGTGGAACCATGAGCGTTGGTGGTGGAACCATGCAAGGGACCTTGAACAAAATTCATGGTAAATGAGATTTTTAGAGGTGGAACCATGAAGAATGTAAATGAAACCATGGACAATTTTTATGGAACTGTGAACCATGAACATTGTTGGTGGAACCATGAGCACTATTAGCAGAAGCATTATTGGTGGAACCATGAGCTCTAGCTATGGAACCATGAGCACTATTAATGGAACAATTTTAATGGGGAAATGGGTTCACCATTATGTAAAACTCTTATTATATTATGTCAATTTTCCTTCTTGTTATTTTGGGTACCTTGAAGATTTCCCTTCTAAGATTTACCTTGTTTACAAGTGTAAAGCGTAGTTTTATGTAAAGAAAATAAGTTGTTGACAATGTTTAGAAGCAAATATTGAAATTTGAACTATAAGTTGATTGTGTTAATTAATAACTATAAACAGGAGCTTGATTTAGAAGGAATAATACTTGAATTATTAGAGTTTGATTAAGAAGGAGTAATACTCGAATTATATGTTGGTTAAGTTTGATCAATTGCAATTTAACATAAATAAATAAATAAAATCAATTATATGTATCTAACAAGTATCTTTAAAAGAAAAAAAACCAATTCTATGATTTCAAAAGTTTCCAACTAACCATCACATCATAAAAATTGATACATTTATTTCATAACTTTGTATCTCAAAAAACATCATATATGAGCAATATCAAACCATTTAAATGACCCACATCAACTTTATATAAACTCTAAAACACTTTCTAACATAATTTACTTTTTTGTCTCTAATTGGTAAATGACAAAGCATCTAAATATGCAAAAAATATAAATGACCAAACTTTGAAATTTATCAAAAATCGAGGTGTTGATCATTACTTATAGATTTTTTTATACTCGATGTAATAATAGATTCAAAATATTTTTGACCATTGAAAAACATTTTTCACATCATTAAAGTGGCCACGGCATTCTCTCTCTCTTATTGAAGTCTTTAGTTGCGTCTCTTTTGGAAGTTGACACCCGAGCTAATATAGCAACTAATACACCCCTGTCATAAGCAACAAATATATGAGATCAAAGATATAATCCATAACTAGAAAAGTTTCTATTTTCCCAATTTAATTATGCTTTAACAAACAACTACACGTTGAAATCAGAAGTGAAAACCCTACTTTATTTTTTTCCTAAAATTTATATAACATTGACAAATTGGAATGATAAACGAGCTATAAATTCAAATACGGAATCAATATACCTCATAAATTCAAATTTGGAATTAATGGTCTTATAGGCATGTTTGAGTCCACCTCTTTCACTAGATCATTTCCTTGATTTAACATTATACAACATTTAATAACCTTTAGCGATGTTTTGATTCTAGAACACATTGCATAAACAACAACTAATTCTATAACTACATGTGTTTACATTTTTTCTAATCTCAAATACCTGTGTTATCATGAACACTATTGTCAGAAAATAATCGAATCCGATAATGTCGAACATCAAGAGGTCTCATGTGAGATGTGGACTTCTCGACTACATAACAACAATGAATAAAATACTATTATTGTTACATTCAAGTCAACAATCTAGATAAAATAATACTAATATAACTTGCAATCTCATGAAAAGTAAATTAAAATATCAAATTGAAATACATGTATTACACGGCACACGATGTTTGACTCGACCTATTATTTCATGCACATTTCTTTGTTCTTGCATAGAAAACTTTGTATTCTTGTCCATGGTTTTCTTTTTTGCACGAGCTCGTCCAACCCTTTGGAATTATTGCATATCCGTGGTTGAATGTGACTCACCACTACATATTTTCTTTTTTCTAATTGGGCTAAAAAACCTATGTTGCCTCTTTGTATTGATCTTAGATGGAGATACATTATTTATAAACTTTGTTTTGAACTCCCGATCTAAATTGTTGAATAAGTTCTTAAGGCCATTGTTAAGTGCACGTGCTCGCTCCAAACTTGTACCTGGGTTATCTAATATAGCCCTCCCATATTGTTTATTTTCTAACATAAGAATTTCCAATTTGTTATCTTCAGAGACTAAATGGTCCAACCCTGCAGTGGAAAAATGAACCGGATCTAACAGATTCTCTAAATATTTAGAAGAATCGACGCATGGAGGAAACATTATATCTTCAGAAGGTTTTTTTTGGAGTTCCAATAAAGGTTTCAAAGGAATATTGTCATTTAAGTCAACTAATGGTCTAGGTGACTCAAGAATTGGATTGGAAGCATTTGGTAATACCTCAATGCCTTCACCATCTTTACTTACCAACATCTCAACTTTTAATATATGTTTACATACATTTCCATTCAATGCCCAATCACATGTACAAAAATTAAACTCCGATGCTGTATATATGACATGATACCAGGTATCATGGGTATCCTCATTTTGGCTACAAACGAGAAAATGATATGTTTTATTTTCGTAATGCATGCAATCTTCATCTGGTATTTGAGTTGCTCTATACCTTGATAGAATTAACTGTTTCTTAGATTTTTTTGGCCTTGTAACCTCGACTTCTTTCAATCGTTGATTATGAATGTAATATAGTTCAACTTTCGTTAACAATACATAGATTAACCAGTTAACACGACGATTGTGTGCATTGTTCTCCTCATATATGTACCTCCTTTTTATGAACCCGTGATAGGATTCTATCGCGTTGTTTGCATCTTGATTAGAATGAGGAAATTTGCGATAAGCCTTTGCCCACATATCTAAAGAAAAAAAATGTCAGCAAAAAAAATGACTGAATGCATGCGATCATAGAATATATAAATGCATGGACACTATGAATCACTTACGGATTTTATTATTTTCTAACCAAGTTTTCTTGAAATAATTTATAAATTTCTTTTGATCTTGGAACTTTTCAAGTGTCCTTTTAACTGCTTCTTGCACAGATTCATCATCATGGAAATAGTGCATAATTTCTCCAAGATCATGATAAATTTGCGCTTTCTTTTCTCTTCCACGAACTTTGTTTTGGATGTTCTTTAGCCATGCTCGATGCACATGCCAAACGCACAATAATATGGTGGAATTGGTTACCCTCCTAAAATGCCTCTTAAAAATAATGTCACCTGAACGCTTCAATCTCAGTTGCGGCATCATCTATGATAAAGGCTCGAACATTCCAATCTAAATGTTCTTTCAATCCAACAATAAATAGTGATGACAACCATTTACTGATATCTCCAATGATGTTTCGTGATGAAATTACCCATGCTATTGGGACACCATTGCGATGTTTGTCAAATACCATCAATGTATATAGTTGGTACTACATTCAAAGAACTCAATTGGAATTATATATTCAATAAAATAATTAAATTTAAAAAGTGAAAAGAAATGAGAGCTATAATAAATATTAACGTAGCCCATACATATTCGTGCTGCAAGTGGAATCCATTGATATAACATCATTGTGTGAATGCCTCACCATCATGGAATGCATCCAACCTATTTGCATACAAATAATGAATGGAATTCCTTGCATTATATCTTGCTTTTGGTAGTAGAAAAATTTATCTGGAAATTGGTTGTACCAACAGTCGACACTAAATAGATCTCTATCATCCTTCACATATTCTTTCCTCCTTATATTGTGGTAAATGTTTAAAATGTCTTGCCTTGTCATCAATGTATCTCGAGTCACCTCTGTAAACAACTCACCAGATTTGTGCTCTACATCAGATAGAAATTTATCCTAAAGCATTGAAACTTTGAAACCATCTTTAATCGTTTGTTCAACACTGACTCTTATATCTGACGACAAATGCGGTGCATAGTTAAATGTTTTAGGCTTCCCGGTCGCATTCTCTCCATGACACACAATGCCAGAATTATCAATATGCCTACAGTGAGTGTATGTTATAATGGCATCTCCTAGCCTTTGGAAAAGTCGTCGCATAATGAAATGGCATTTTCAACCAACTTTAAGGCTCTCACGTGGAATGCGTTTTTTCTTTACAGATGTTTGTACACTCGTTGACCTGTTATCGTTTCTAACTCTACGCTTGGATTCTGGACCATATGCACACCAATAACTAAACACAAATAATCACAACTTTTTTAGGCATAATATTGTCACATGTTTTGCAAATTGAACTTGAATTATAGGCTTATAAACAGATTGAACAAATTTTGACTCACACAAGATATTCCAAATATGTATCAATGCGGGAACAGGTGATATCCTCCACATCTCTTACTCATTCTTGATTAACAACAAAATGAGTGGGGGCATTTGGATTTGACTCCTCTCCGCTTATAAAATCTTGAAATCATGAATAGAGAATAACTGCAACTTGGTCCCCATAAACTTGTGTCCACGTCAAATCTTCCACTGAAAATATCATCATATCCTCTGGGTCTTCAACCTCCAACTCTAAAATTTCTTCCCACCCCTTTTTTACCATATCTATACAAGTTGCATAAAAATGAAATATGTTTTACAAAACTATCATGTTTAAAACTAATCAAATACATTGAAAATCCTATACCTCATAAGAAGATATGAGAATATATTTCACAAATATACTATTTTTAAGACCATAGGAGAAACATATCATGAATTATAAGTATGCAAATATAGAGACTTCTCACTAGTAATTGAAATTGATTTATAAAATCCATGTTTCAATAATCTTCAAAAAAAATTGTAAAACCATATAGTTAAATGGAAGGTTTAAAAATAATAAAACAATAAATTGAAACAACTAATACAATTAATTTGAAATTGATTTATAAAATTCATGTACTTACAATATTTCAAAGAAATATTAAACTGTATTGATAAATGAGATGTTTAAAACTAACATGACAATAAAAATAAATGCAAGGTTCATCTATAACAAAACAAAAGTTAAAATGAGCAGTCAATGTCATGTAATGATTTGAAAAAGTCACGCCACTAATATTTTGAAATTGTTTAATAAAATCCATGAAATATACGATAAAAAGATAGTTTTTACGTTCCCAAAAGTTCAATGTTATATTGAACATTACATTTAAAACAAAATTTCAACGTTGCATTGAACATTAACTTTTGTTCATAGAAAAAGTGTATAGTTTTTGGGTGTGTGCAATAAGATCATTTTTTGTTGATGACACAAATGTGTGGCTTCTTTGTGCGTGCAATAGATTGCGAATAGAAAGATGGGTGTAAGTATTTCGATCCTTGCTTTTTTTCTTCCTCTGAGGTAAGAAATGTCCTTTTGCGTCCCTTTTGATGACATTTTGGATATGTGTCTACGATAGGATGAAAATTAGCTCCTTTAATGTTTGTGCTATTGTTCACACTAGTCGTTACTTCTTCTCTGAGTTCTATTCCCATGTTATTATTTGTGAAACCATATTTTGGGATTATATCCTCTCATGTCATATCAAATACTATATGAGCATCCTCTGGTGTCGTATAAAATACTGGCATAGAACTCCGCACATAAGAGAGCTGAAAAGGAATCCCAACTAGAGGTTCAAATTGAACCATGTGTTCATTGGTAGAGTTGGTTGGTGTCTTATCATATACAGGAATCGAAGAATCCCCACCACATGAATGAGACATCTCCTCTAATGCACTATATATAACAAAACCATTACCTTTTCCAAATGAACCCATACGATCAACAACATGGATTGACTCCTCAGGAAAAAAAATATGTACTTCATCAACAAATGGTTCATAACCCCTCATTTGTTCTCCTCCACTGTTATTATGTGCCCCCATTTCTAACAAATTATCTAATAATGTATCTATGATTTTGTCAGTTGAATTCATCAAGGATGTTCCCTCCAGATTGATGGAATTTGTCACCCTCTCAAACCCTTTGCTGGAGGATACAACTTTTTCCCTTGGCTAGGAACAATTTTCTTCATTCCTCTGTTATAAGGAAATCATGTAAATATAATTCCTTGAACAATAAACGATATATTAATGATCTATGCTTAAAAAAGTCTAAACGAGAGTGACCACAATCTTACAAGAGGGGACTCATTGAACATTGCACGGAGCATATTCCAATTCTTCTCTTTTATTATCTTTTTACGTAAATCATTCTTGATCTTCTCTCTTAAATCCATCGATTAAGCATCAAAAATAGAAACACGTTCTTTTATTCGATCCAAGGCTTCAATACTCAGGTCTTGCATAGATTTCACACCATGCTTATAAAACACACATATAGATTATCTCATAAATGAGGTAGTGAAAAACAAAATAAATTGATATATAACTATTTGTACCTCCTTTCTAATCTCCGCTCGAATTGCAACATTCTTTGTTCTATTTCTCTTCTTCTTCACTTGGTATTCTATATTGTAATTTTTTTGATCTCGTTCTTTTTTTAGAAATGAGATCTAACTCTGTAGTTTGGTCCCGGTGGCGCATCAACACGTAATGTTATTGGATCCCATGAATGGACCTTTATCCTATAGTTGTTAAAATCATGACACCTACTGTGGCGTAGACCATTACATTCAGGGGCCAAACAGTAGTAGTTATGGCCTTCATCACCTTTTACCCCCTTATAAGTTGCATCCTCCTACAATTGGCAAATAAGTTATGCAAACGTGTTTATGAGAAATGAGGAGTCTTCACAATTATTTTACTTTGAAAAACATGACATACCTGTATTACAACCATTGTCTTATGATGCATGCTCTTTTAGGAAAAAGGCAGGGGAACCATATAAAGAACCTTGAACAAATTTCATGGAAAACGAGTATATTAATGATAATATCAAATTAGTGATTGTATCTAGCAAAATAGTCAAAAGTGTATTTCATAAGTACATAAAAAAATAGAATCTACTATATGAATATCTAGGAGCCTGTTGAGGCCTGGAAAATCGTAGGTTACAACAGTGAGGGATTCTCTCCAATAAACGTTCCCAATTAGCTCGTTATTGTTTGGTATGGGGAATCCGTCCGGTTTATGGTCCAACTACCATAGGTCAAGTAACAATTAGTATGTTTTTAGTTTTTTGATGTTTAAGGTATGATGTGCAAGTGCCTAACTAAAATGCAAACGATAGAGATAATGAGGAGGGTCACAATGTGACGCACAAGTTCTTACCTCTCGTCTTACCTCTCTCGCATCTAAATCACAAACAACAAGAAACTAACTAAGACTTACTAACCTATCCCTAGGGAGCAAAACAATCATTAATGGCGAGTAATGTACTATAGTGCATGCATAAAGAAAATCACAGAAAGCTGTTAATGTTTCAGAACACATGAACATCGATAGAAATATAAACAACAAGATAGCTTATTGTTAATTAAAACCTTCATTACTCAATGTGGAAATTTCACAGAATAAACCAGAGTACATTCATAACATGAAAAGAAACTCAATGAGTTAGAACGATCTCAAAGTTAATGGAAACAAACTGAAAAGGAAATAGTTCATATCCAACTGGTCCATAGCAAACATTTGAAAAAATCCACAGAACTTCCTCCAGCAGAAACATATGGCTCTTTATTGTAAAATGAAATAGTTCTTCTTACAATACTCTCTCAAGATAGTCTGGAAAAAAGGTCCCTCTTACATCTAAAACTCTCCTATATTTATACAAAAAACAAAACTCTTGGGCTACCCCTCATTGTCTTTTGAGCTTCCCCAACCTTTCATTTTCCAAAATTTTGTCTCATAGCTTGTGCACATAATTAATACAATATATTACATTTCAAATCAAAATTTTCAAAACACTTTATGAGGAAGGGCCAGCTTGCTTGCTGATGTACTTCTTCCATGCATTAGCATCTGCTGCTATGCCTTCAAACCCAGACAACTCAAGAAATTGAATATTAATTTCATATTTAGCAGCTTGGTTTTTTACCCCCTCTATCCTGGTAGGACTTAGGCGTAGTTGGTCTTCTAATAGATGTATGCTCACTGCTGCATGTGCCACTGCATTCTTCAAGATCCATTCATCTAGGTCCTTGATTTGCTAGATTTCTTACTCATCTTTTTCATACATGTTCTGTAGATGTTTTAAAAACAATTCATGCTCTGGTAGCACATCCAATCTTTTTTCCGCAGAAGTCTGCCATCAATTGTATGTGGAAAGCACTCTCCTGCAATATTCAGCACATGCTCCCTTTGTCTTTTTCACGGTTTTCTTGAACTCTTCTGCTACATTAATCGTGAATTCCAGTAACTCATACTCCTATTTCAAAATTGACTGATCCTTTACTACTAGCTCCGTGGGAGATTACTCATTTGTTTTTGCCCAGACCATTCTTCCTTTTAGAATATCCAAAATATCTTGAGACCTATCCAAAAAGTATGAAGTGGTGTCTATAATTTCCTCAAATCTGGTGTCTATCTGCAAAATTTTACACCTTTCGTCTTCTATGTGTATCTGTATTTGGTGGATCCTTTTTCTTTGAATCAAAACGTGCTCTTTCAAAGGTTGAATGTCAATTTTCTGCTCCATAGCATCCTTAAGTGATGCGGTCAATGAAGTGTTTTGCTCTTCTAAGCCTGCCACCTGCATCTGATACTGCTTCTCCTTTTCCTCTGTGGTAGCCTTCTCCATTTCTAACTTAGTAACCCTGCTCTCTAACCTGTTCTTTTCTGCACTTAAATTCTCATATGATACCTAAAGATCATCCTTTTCAATTTTTAACATTTGATGTTCTAGCTGTAGCTTTTGTAATTTAGCTAAGCTAACTTGAGCATTCTTTTATGTATTCTCTGCAGATATTTCTAAAGCATTCTTATCCACTTGCAGAGTCTGGAATTCCACTCTTGAAGTCTTGACTTCACTCATCATATCTTCATACTTTCTTTTCAGCTTTTGACTCTCATCTCTTTCCTTCTTTAAAGTTTCTTTCAATTGGACCGCATTCTTTCGTGACTGCTCTAGATCAGTCATGAGCCTGTCCATGTTGTCTTCAGTCGCTAAAGTTAATGCTACCCCAACTCTTGCTATCAACCGCGGATATTTATGTGTACCATGCACCAATGTTTTATCTGTTACCATTTTTCTTGGTTTTCCTCCAGTATCGACCTTCTTCTCAGTTCTTTTAACAATTCTTTTCTTTTCTTTATCATAAAAAATGGTACTGAAATCAGGAACCTCCTCCCCTTCGGTGGGCATGAAAGGGATCAAATTTATCTCAGAAAATGAAGCTTGTCCTAATATACTGCTAGAAGATGCAGCAGGTTCCGAGGGATCAGGATCAGATTGTCCTTGCTCTTGATCTATTTGATCCTGCACTACTTGTGTATCAACTTGCTTTGTAGTCTGCTGATCCTTTTGGGATCCTATTAGTCTCAAACTCTCACTTTCTTCTTGTTTCTTCTTGATTTTAGCTTCTTCTTTTTTCTTTCTTTCTTCCTCTTCCTTCCTAACTACTTCCTCTGCAGCTCACTTCTTTTCTTCTTCTTCATTCTTCAACCAGCTTTCTGCTTCCTGTGCTAGTCTTCTAGCATCTTCTTCTCTCTTTTTTGCCTCTTCATCTTCCAATTTCTTAGCCTTTTTCGAAGTTTTGCCTTTTCCACCCATAGTAGTTATTTTTTGTTTGAATCTCTTCTTAAGGCCAGTAATGTTCTTCGCATTTCAAAATGTCTCCTCATCCTTGTCCTAAAAATCAGTATATTCAAAATGAATTCCTACTTCTTTGCAGTAGTCTGCTACTTTGTTGTGGGAATCATTCCTATGGAAATTCATTTCGCCAAAATGAAAATATTCAAGCTCCTTAACAAATGCTGCCGCCTGCTTTACTCTTGAAAACTTGTAGCTTCCAAGCAGGAAAGGTACTGCAGGATATGTTGCCTTTTTATGCTCAAACAGAAAATTACCTACACCATCAATATACAACTACCTAACCGCCTCCTTGTGGAGTACATAATATGTGGCATACTTTGGTAGTAGGGAAGGAGCTTTGGAACCACCGTACATCCTTACATACAACCCATCCTCCGTCAAATAGTGATCTCCAAACTCCTGTATGACTTTGAATGCCTCTTCAGACATGCAATTACATTCAATCAAGAAAATGAGGGTATATAAGGGCATAATGAAATGCTCGCAAATTTCTTTGTAATAACTATGATACTTATGGGCCCATAACAAATTATAGGTTGCGTACACTGGGGTTCTGTCCTTCTCCCAGTCACATCTCAAAGCAGGAAAAGACTGAGTGCACAATATGCAGTCAATCAGGATAGAGCTCATATAGAACTCTGATCTATTTTGAGATACCCATCCTAAGGCTGTTGATATACATGCAGAGAGGTTGTTTGACACTATATTTTCCCAGTTAAAGATGGTTCCTTGGGTATCTACAAAGAAAATAACTAGTATCCAACCTATCTTGAAGCTCTTCCCATGTGCTCTGCCAAAAATCCTATTGAGCATCAATGCGATGAACTTGTAGGGAGCATTGAGAGTAGAGGTGTCATATTCTCTGGAAGGTCTAGTTCAGAAATTCTTTTCGAGTATCATCATTCTTTTTACAGTCTCCACTAGGTCCATAGCTATCTCCTTTAACCAATTTTTTGTCAAATAAGCCTGGGGTGAGGGTAGATGATAAGCCATAGAGACATATGCAAGGCTATATGCAGCATAACCTTGCTTGGCCATGTTCTCTAGAATCATTGTGGTTACATCTTCCCTAGGCAGAATCCAGTCTATCACTTCTAAACAAGGAAATAACTCGAGCCTCGTAGCTACTTTCATTAGGTCTGACTTCTCAATGTTGGCATAAATCGTCAACTCCTCAAAACCGACATCAGTTTACATTCTGGTTGGCAATCATTCTATAGATTTCTCCCCACTTACAGTCTGGTTCAACCCCAGTAGAGGCTTTGGTATCTTCGTAGATAAACTCTACTTTGGTAATGATCTCTACTTCAGGCTCTCCTTCAACCATAGGAGCTTTCTTCTTTTGTCTCTTTGACATGTTTTTGTTATAACAATCACCCTGGCAAATAGCAGTGCGGTCGACTGGACGGGACAAACTTCCATGGGCAATGCGAACGAACCAGGTTCTAACAATTGGGTGCGTGTGAACGGTGTAGATGACATGGACCAATGCAAACGACAAGTCAAAATACGAATAAACAATATAATACACGCCCCTCATATATATAATAATTGGCGGGAACTTATCGGTGGTCATAACTTATTGGTATCCAAGACCCAAAACAATCGGAAGAATACATTTAAGGACAGCCACAATTGCGGGTGCAAACCAAACTACGGGCTCGTGATACTTTAAGTCCATCGGACATTGGAACCACTAAACTCTAAGTTCAGGACATCTAGACAGATCCTCCTCCGCAACATCGACAACGTACAGTTGTATCATCGTAGCTTTGCTTGTTCTAACGGGTGTCGAAAATCGGAGATCCTAAGCTTTAAAGAGTCGGTGAGGAAAAACAAACTATTTTCGAAACGTCTCAGCACTAGTTTCCCGCAACGTCGGCAATGAAAAATATTAGGCCTGTGGCTCACTCCTGTCAAACATCCCGATAGTGATAAAAAAACGTAATCGGATATTGAAACCACTAAGTGTTAAGCTCGAAAAAACGATAACAAGGAGAGAAGAACTCGAGGTTTCAACGTATTGGTGAGGGATTCTGAAGTTCTTTCGGCGGGCTTGATAGTTTGGTTTCCACAACGTCGAAAAGATAGTCTACTATGCTTCTGATATCAAAAGGATGGTTAGCTAGTCTTCCGATACATAAAATGAAACAGACTAAGTTTTTAAAGGAAAAACTGAACTTTAGGGCAACTTCGGTGAAAATAAAATACTCCTAGGCCAGATTTAATAAAAGCAAATAAAAAGAGGGACCCTAAAATTGAAAATTTTGGGGAAAATAGTTGCAGCTGCAACAAAGCCATCAAAATAAACATGTTTCTCATTGGATAGAAATTACATCTATTTCTTCCTATTTTTACAGCCCTAATTTAATTGCACATATGTTTATTATCCATTAGTCTTCTACACCCCTAATTTTATTGCACCTATTTTTAATTTTTTTGACCTATGTTTGATTATAGGATAGATGTAGTGAATTCTTTTTCCAGTGGCAGTTGGTATTTTGCCTACAGAGCTAGTCCACATAATGATTTTGACTTCTTATGGTTATAAATCATGAATTGTCATCCTAGTTTAACAAACTGTATCCTTTGATATTTGGGTCTTTTTCCATTCAAATTACATATACTTCTTCCTAATTTTTTACAGCCCTAATTTAATTACACATATGTTTACTATCCTTTAGTCTTGTACACCCCTAATTTTATTGCACTTATTTTTAATTTTATTGCACCTATGTTTGATTATAACATCAAGATTGAAATGGATTATAACATTTCTAAGGTAGATAATATATATATATATATATATAGAGAGAGAGAGAGAGAGAGAGAGAGAGAGAGAGAGAGAATCATTAACATTAATATGAATTGAAAAATGAATGGTAGTATATTTGTAATGAAATAATTATCAAGACCAAAATGAGTTATAGCATTAATATTAATACAATAATTTTAGGTTTAATGAACCAAAACTTGACATAATCATCACATCAATATGCATTATAACATCAAGATTGACATGGATTATTTAACATTTTAAGGAAGAAGAATAATATTGAAATAATCGTTAATAGATCAACATGAATTGAAAAATGAATGACATTGTATAATAGAAATGAAATATTCATCAAGACCAACATGAGTTATAGTATCAATATTAGTATGATCATTCCAGGTTTAATGAAAAACAAAACTTGACATAATCATCACATCAACATGCATTATAGCATCAAGATTGACATGGATTATAACATTTCCAAGAAAGAGAAAAAAATATTGAAATAATCATTAGCATCAATTTGGATTGAAAAATGAATGGCATTGTATATTAGTAATGGAAATACATAATAAGGAACAAGAAAAAAACCACATTGAAATAATCGTAGAGACTAGCATCTACCTTAATATGATAATTTCAATTTTAAACATTTACTAAATTCTAAAAAGATCATTAATATCAGTAAGAATTATAAAATTAGATAACATTATAATTCATGTCAACAATAATATGAATTATAAAATTTCAAGTTCAATGAATTAAAACATTAACATTACTATGATACTTTAAATTTTAAGCATTTACTAAACAATATTGAAATAATCATTAACATCAATATAAAACCGTGAAGATATTTGCAAGTGACTATATATAACAAAATAAACATAAGTGTGTTTCATAAATATATAGAACAATAGAGTAATAAAAAAGACAACCAAAAAAACATATGATGGTCATTGGATAGAAACTACATCTATTTCTTCCTATTTTTCACACCCCTAATTTTCTTGCACCTAAATTTACTATCCTTTAGGCTTTTGTTTTCAACACCATGGAGGCCATTTTTAGCCAATCTACGGGTTGGATCATATTTGAGGGCATCCTCCAACTTGTCATAAACCACGCCAAAACCTGAAGATCTATGACCATATGTACGAAAACCAAAAACAAAAATTGTTTGGTGATTGACAACATTGAACTTTTTGGCAATTTATTCCTTCAACTCTTGGTTAGATAAATTTCCTCGATGAGCATGAATAACATGAATATGAAAACGTCTTCTAAGATGTGGTTCGTCAACTAAATGTCTTATTCCAACTGTAACGCTTGACTTAGGTTTTTCCATCTGAGTGACGTTATCTGAAACAAAAACAAAGATTGTAAGTTGATATCTTATTCTAAAGTGTATTAATATGTATAAAACATATAATTACGCCGAAGGCATTTTTCCTATGGAGACGCAGTCTCAGAAGATTCCTCATTGCCCTGCCCATTCACATTCAGATATGTGTCGCATGGTGATTGGCGAGTTAAAATATTCATGGTTAAAATTTCCCGTTGGTATATCACCTGATCTGGCAAAGATGGAAGAAGGCGGCATGGAGTTAAAACGATTAGGCTTTATTCTGTACCATGGCGTATCAAATTGAACTATGTTATGAAAACACTCAGGCTTTATTCTGTCTGTTCATATTGTATGTTTGATCTATTTCATGGCAAACATATTATATGGATTCCCACTTTATTGCAGCAGATTTGGCGTGTGAAAAGGAGGAGTTTTCTGGCGATGGTCACAACCCTCAAAAATCATTTACTTATCAGAAGAAACCAATAATTTCCCCAAGGTATTGATCTGCCACAAAAACAATAGATTTGTCTATGTTGGATTAGATTGGCGATTTTTTATGGGTTAAGTTCTCAAGGGACAACCTTAGTTTAACTGTATGTATGGTTGTAGAAAAATTATGGGTTTCTTCTTCTCTGGTTGCACTTAAACATTAGTTCGTGAAGTTATTCAAATTATTCATGCTCAACAAGATTCAGCATAAAATTTTCAATACCATCAAGGTCATAGAATACGCTCTCATGTATTGTGCCTTGAGATCATTTGAGTTTCTGAAAGAATCGAGTGAAAGAGCCAGAAATTTTTCTACACTTAGAAAGTTGTTGTTGGCAATATAACATTAGTTTGAACTATATTGTTTTTGAAAGAATCGAGTGAAATAGCTAGAATTTTGCTACACTTAGAAGGTTGTTGTTGTCAATATAACATTTGTTTGAACTATATATTGATGCAATAGGTTTAACATGCACTGTTAAGGCATAATGATGATATGGTTTGACCTGTATATGGCATAATATCTCTCTACACATATTTAAACTATCAATGACATCCAATCTTTCTATACATATTTAAAATATGCATAGGTTTTGTTATTTTTTTACATGCTCTCTTTTACCTTCATTTCAATTATGTAACTATAAATCAAATATCCATTGTTATTTCTATAGTCTGACCTGTACATGGCATACCAGGGGATCAATACTAATTTAAAATGAGAAACTATGTTAAATTATCAATGCCTACTCAATAAAATGATTGATTATTGGGAAACCAATCTGGAGTAACTCATTTCCGAAAAAATAAAATAAAAGCAAATCATTTGAATATACCCAAAAATTCGTCCTTAAATTACCCTCAATTTTTACAATGTTCCATATTTCACACAGTATGGAGTGTGTTGCTAGCAAGAAATTCTTACTTTTCAGGAAAAAGGGTATATACCTTTCCAGATAACATATACCAAATCATATCTTTGGCATCGGTTACTAGCAAGAAATTAAGGGCCCCCGGAATAGTACTCATGCTGGTTGTATTATGTTTTTGGCCAAGAATCGTTCAATTAAAATGAAGGCAGGTCCTAGAACTGGCTCTAACAACTATGCAGAGTTAATGGTATGAATATTTCTTCTAAAATGATGTAAAGACAACTTTGGTGTAGGTTTAAAAGGCACATTTCATCTTTTTAATGTTCACATAAAGAATCTGGAAGTCCAAATCAAGGAGATAGCAGGTCTGTTCAGGCCTATTTCATCCATGTGTATAGCAGAACTAAATATGATAGAAGATGCATCATCAAAAGGACAACAGATGGTAGAGGGTGCATATAGAGGAACAAAATATGATAGAAGATGCATTATCAAAAGGACAACAGATTGTATAGGGTGAAGTGTTGTATGAAGAAAACAAAGACAAATCTTTGAGCCTGAAACCAATTACTGCTATCCCATGAGTAAATGACAAGGTCGTCTCAATCTTGGGATAGTTATAACGCAAGAAATTGAGAACCCTAACACATTTTTTTACATTAAATATGTTTTGAAATGAGGTTCTTTCCTATTATTATGGGATGACATATTATCTCCACTTTTAAAAGCGACCCTCAATTAACTATCATCCCGACTGGACTATTTTTCATATGGAGCACCCGCTACAACCTCTTCCACACCATCGTGACCTTATCATTCTCCTCTTTTACACTACTCGTCAGTCCTCATCTCAACCTTATCATATTCCAAATATGATGTTGAATAGCCACCCACCAAGAGTTTATAACTAGGAGGGGCAATTTTTAACCTTATAATCTTTTAAATATATTAAAGAGCGAGTCAAGTATGTTTTCAGATCAATCTCTTGATATTAATTTAAAGCACATAAGTTGTCTCAGCTTATTTATGATCACATAAGCCTCATGAAAGTTCTTTGAATTTGAAGTAGACACAATAACTACAAGGATAGATAGTGTGTCGCCAATTGTTACAAGGAATTAAAAAGCATTTTTTTACAAGTACAACGAAATGCTCAAAACTGCAAAATATTGTATATTTGTTGTGATGTTTTATGCCTACATAAAAATGTAGCTAAATATGTCTTTTGCTTTGATAAGGACAATAGTCAATAAGCACAACCTCAACAGTCGTTCAAGGATAGACTCACAATTTTTTTTTGCTAAACTAACATGGATTAACATGAAAATACAACTAAAAGAAATTAGTTGCACACATGAAGCTCACATGTCATTTCTAATTTTGACTTCAATTAGATACAATAATCTATTTAGAATTCGCCAGGTAGCAAATGACTTACAAAGAGACACCAGATAATAAATACAACAATATACAGGTAAGAAAAATCAAGAAAAATCTAAGATAAATTCGTGAGGCAGCAAATTCAGTTGAAGATAATAATTGACCACCCGAATACAGAAGGAAAATCATTTTACAATATTAAATTCTGAGACCAGTTTGAATTGGTTTTCTAAAAAAATTATCCAAATTATTTAGAAGTTGAGGGTCGTGATGATTTTAGACTACTATTTTTTGCTTTACTCAAACGATCTCTTCCATGATGGATATTATTTCTTTTGAATTACATAAAAAAAATTAAACTAATAATAAACCATTGAACTTCTGCTTTCCTGTGTAATATGGTTTTTTTCGTATATTCATTCCTTGTCTTCATGTTACTATTTATTAACAGAGTTGGTTTGGCCTTCTATTTCTTCAAGCCACTGTTCATTTCATAATTTTGATTATCTACAGGGTTGGCGTGGCTCATTCCATTTCTTCATGCACTGTTCATTTCATATTTTCACTAATCAACAGATCTTTAGGGCATTGTCATTCACTCAACAGAGTTAAGTGTAGTTCATTCCAATTTCTCCAAGTCCCTGATCAACAAAGTTGGTGTGGCTCAATGAAGTTGTTTAATTTTAAATCTTGGCTATATAAGTTAACCACAAATAAAAAGATAAGAAGAATCCAGTAGAATGGAATTGAAAGAATGTTTATTTTCATTTTATTTTTTAAACAATAACCCGCAACCCGCATCCTGCAAATTGCGGGTTGTTGGTTGCAGAAACACAACAAAAATCTTAAATCAAACTACTTCCCGCAACCCGCATCCCAAAATTTCAGGATGCGGGTTGCGAGAAGTAGTTTGATTTAAGATTTTTGTTGTATGTTTCCACAACTCGTAACCCGCAATTTGTGGGATGCACGTTGCAGGATGTGGGTCATTGTTTTTTTTTCATTTAATCAGGTTTCAGAACATAATATGTTCTGTTCTTTCTTCTTTGTTGTTTAAATTTATTGTTTTCGTTTATTAAATTTATTGTTCATCACTAAAGTTATCTACAGGCAAACGAGGGCTTGGTGGACTTCCGGTGACCTTATTGATTATCTACAGGCGAAGGAGTACTTAGTGGACTTTCGGTGACCTTATTATAATTATAAATCAATAAATAAATATTAAAAAAAACTTTAAAATGAGAGAATTTAACACTAAATGCAAAGCAATACATTAAAAACCTAGACACCAATAAAAATAACTATAATCAAAATGTTAATAGCTTCCATCTTCCACGGCTAGACAAAAAACTTGGTAGATTAGAGTTATGGAGTATAATATTAATCAAATCTCAACTGTTTCACTCTTAAAAATTGAATCAGACCATATAATGTTCTTTACCATCAAACTCAATGTAACCATGAAGAGGATAATGAAAAGAATCAAAATCCTTATCCCGGTAGAATCAGAGTGTAAGCAGAGCAGATGAGATATATCGATTAGATGAGAACATATAATTTTCTTTACCATCAAACTCAATGTAACCATCAAGAAGATAATGGAGAGAATCAAGGTGAAGGTCATTGGAAAGAATGAAAGAATGAAGCTGAAGATAATGACTACACTCTGGGTTGAAGATAATAATTGACCATGATTTTCACCTACAGACTTAGAAGGACGAGGAATACATACCAGTTGCTTGCTTGCTCGCATTTTACCTGCAGACTAAGAAGAGGGAAGGATTAAGGCTAGCGAGTGAGTTCCCATAGGCGGCTTTGACAAGCGTCCAGTTTGGCCTTGCATTGTCCGGAGAAATTGTTAGTGGATGCATGAAATAGAGAAGAATAAGGGTTCCTGTTTATTTACTGCAATTCTGAGGCAAATAATATATATTTTAACTCACTTAAATTAAACTCATTTTCATGCCAATTCAATTGGAAACCACCTTTGAACTCTGAATGTGTAAAGAATGTGTATGTATGCTATTCAAGTTAAACAAAATATAGCACTTGTTTTTACTTTTTTGGTGGGGAGTACAGTACTTTTAACCAGTTATCAGCCTTAACGACTCTCTTATCCTTGGTAATGAACTTATAATTTTCTTGTTATGAGCATTGAAGAATCTCAACAAAACTTGAGCTGGGGTTTTACTGGGATGGGATGGGATGAAGAGGGTTGAATAAACTTGTTTGAGCAATTACAAACTAAATTGTTTTCCCGGGAAAGCTAAATAATTGACATTGTACGGGAAAGGGCTCTTAATTTGTTGAAAGACAGAAACCAGGGATTATCCAGGTTCATTTCCCCAAAGTAGCCAAAGTAGCATCATGCAAAGAATTGCACAGTAACTCTAAAAATCACGGTTATTGTGAAGTTTCCTAGAAATTAAAATTTCTTAACGTCATCTTCATCTTTTAGGTTGTTGCAAAAGGACCATCCTTGATTGTTGCATCACTAATGTGAAGGATGGTGATGCTATTGTCACATATAGTTTAGACTACAATAAATTGGATCTTTGATTATGAATAAGGATCTTTGATTAGCACACATTTTGCATCTTTTCCAATAAATTGGATCTTTGATTATGAATACAATTTGCTCTTCTTGGAGGTAGATGTAGAAGTCAAGCTCAAGCTTAAGCTCTAGGTGATTAGTGAATGGAAAGTTTTCAAAGATATCCTTCCTGGGTACATTTTATGTTGTGCCAGGTACCTCGCTCTTGGCCTCCGAAATCTAAAAGTCATGGGGGTTGATTAACTACCTTATTTCTGAATCTCTAACCTTTGTCTTTAGGTCAATTATGGTAACAATAGAAAAATCCTATTCAATTATGAAATCCAATTTAAAAATGAAATGTTTGATTTTTTAAATTATTTATCACTAATGAGTTGTAAATATAACATTAAAAATAATGAGAACTATTTCATGAAAAATCCTATATATAATTAATTTACTAAACTAAATTTGAACCAAAATACAGAAGTTCAGGGTCGTGATTATTTTGAGACTATTATTTTTTGCTTTAGTCAAACTATCTCTTCCATGATTGATGGATATTATATTTCTTTTGAATTACATAAACTTTTTAAATTAATAATAAACCATTGAACTTCTGCGCCTTTCCTGTGTAATACTATTTTTTTTGTATATTCATTCCTTGTCTTCGGGTTACTATTTATTAACAGAGTTGGTTTGGCCTTCTATTTCTTTAGGCCACTGTTCATTTCATAATTTTGATTATCTACAGGGTTGGAGTGGCTCATTCCATTTCTTCAAGCACTGTTCATTTCATATTTTCACTAATCAACAGAGCTTTAGGGCACTGTCATTCACTCAATAGAGTTATGTGTAGTTCATTCCAACTTCTCAATGAAGTTGTTTAACGTTAAATCATGGCTATACAAGTTAACCACAAAAAAAAGAAGAATCGAGTAGAATGGAATTGAAAGAATGTTTATTTTCATTTTATTTTTTAAATAATAACCCGCATCCCGCAAATTGCGGGTTGTGGGTTGCAGCCGCAATCCCGCATCATGCAATGCGGGTTGCGGGAGCTTGAAATTTATTATTTGCAATTTTTCTATCCCGCAACCCGCATTTCACTTGCATCCCAAAATTTCGGGATGAGGGAAGTAGTTTTATTTAAGATTTAGGGATGCGGGATGCGGGATGCGGTAAGTAGTTTTATTTAAGATTTGTGTTGTAAGTTTCTGCAACCCACATCCTGGGGTTGCGGGATGCGGTTCATTGTTTTTTTTCATTTAATCAGGTTCTAGAACATAATATGTTATTTCTTCTTTGATGTTTAAATTTATTGTTCTCGTTGATTAAATTTTTTGTTCATCATTATGGCATTGATGTATTTATTCATCAATGTCTTGAGGTAAAACCTCAGTTGTCAGTAGTACCCACAAAAGTATTATTAAAATGTAATTTTCAATCTCCCAAGTTCAGAGGAAAAGTGAGTGGTTAATATAAGCAGTTATCTTTTAAATATTTTTTAAATAATTATCATTTAATTAAATAAAAAGACAATTTATTTATCTTATTTTAGAATATAAATAAAAAGTTAATTTATACACTATAGCACTCATGGATTTATAACTTGTATTTAATGATTTTAATTACTACATTATATTATTTATCTTAATCTTGTATTTTTTATTTTAATTTTTTTGGATAAATTAACTAAATATTTTAATATTTTAATAAATGGTATGAAAGTTAAAGACTAAATTCAAGAGAAGTATTGGTACGTTTAATGATAAAAATTAGAGGTTCAATAAAAACAAATTGTCAAAATAAGAAAAAATCGTTATTTTGTGGTGAAAAATTCATTCATTAGAGAGGGACGGGTGAGGAGAGAGAGAGGGGGAGGGAGAGAAATTGGGGGAGAGGGGGAGAGAGACAGAGGCGATGAGAGAGCTGGGGGAGAGAGATACGTTGATCCTCTGATCGGGGATGGCATTGATGTATTTAGTCATCAATGTCTTGAGGTAAAACCTCAGTTGTAAGTCGGGTCAGTAACACCCACAAAAGTATTATTAAAATGTAATTTCCAATCTCCCAAGGTAAGTAAAAAAGGTTTAGTTGCGAAAAGACTCAATATTTTTACCTTCTCAGCGTTCCTTTGCACCTCTTGGTGCAAATGCTAGTTATACAAAAATTTGAATTCTATATTACCATTAAAAAATGAATAATGTACACTTTTTTTAAAACAAGTATTGCTATACAATAAATATATTAGTGCTATAACTTTTACACATTGTACATTACATAGTAATGTATTTATTGTATATACATACTCTAATATTTTTATTGTAAAATGATAATTGTTTTAAATAGAGTATACATTGTTAGTTTTATAATGGTATTATAGAATCTAAGACTTGTATTATTATATATTTTATATATAATAATAGAAAACTAAAATATATATGTTATTTAATTTAGTATTGGTTTGTTGAGATCACTAATATCTCCTTTGTCAGTCTAACATCCAACGATGGATGTGCAAGGGGGGGCTCACTAATAGTTGAAAGCACATGGCCCTTGACTTCTAACATCAGTAAATATCTCACCCATTGAAGTATTGAATATATATTACACAATAATCATCAATATCGATATAAAATTTGAATCACAATACTACATGAAGAATGAAAAAAAATACTAATATGAATGAAAAAATGAAAGAGATTGTGTATGGCAATACAACTACAAGTAATGAAAAAAAATATTGATATGAACCATGACTATACTAAGAAGAAGTGAGAAAAGTGAATATTGAAATAATCATTACCATCAATATGAATGAAAAATGAAAGAGATTATATATAAATTATAACAATACCACCATAAGGAATGCAAAACCTTGAAATAATCATCAAGAACAATATGAGTTATCGCATCAATATTAATATGATGATTTATATTTTAATGGAAAAAAAACTTGACATACTCATCACATCCATATGAGCTATAACGTCAACATAGACATGAATTATAACATTTCTAATGAAGAGAGAAAAAATATTGAACTAATCATTAGCATCAATATGAATTAAAAAATGAATGATATTGAATATAAGTTACTATAATGAAAAAATAAACTCATTGAAATAATCATCATGATAGATAAGTTATAACATCAAAATTAATATGATAATTTCATAGTTTAATAAAAAAAACACTTGAAAAAATCATCACATCAATGTGTTATAACATCAACATTGATACGAATTGAAACATTTCTATCAAATGCAAAAATAATTATTGAAATAGTCATTAACATCGATATGAAATAAAAAAAATGAAAGAGATTGTATATAAGTTATGACAATACCACCATAAAGATTAACATCAATATGAATTAAAAAAAAGTGAGAGATTGGATACCACAATACTTGAAATAATTATACAATCACACCTTAAATAATGAGAAAAAAATAAACCTTGAAATAATCATGAAAACCAACATAACTTATAAGATCAATAATAATATGATAATTTGAATTTTAACGAAAAATATGTTGAAATAATCATCACATTAATATGGATTATAACATTGGCATTGACATAAATGATAAGATTTTGAAAAAAAATAGTAAAAAAATTAAAATAAGCATTAACATCAATATGAATTAAATAAATAAAAGAGATTGTATATAAGTTATGACAATACAATCATAAAAATTAAGGACTGCAAAAGAAAAAAAACTTATTGAAATAATTATCAAGATCAATATAAGTTATAACATCAACATTAAGATGATAATTTCATAATTTAATGAATTTTTTTTAACATAATGATCACATCACAATGAGTTTAACATCAACATTAACATTGATATGAATTATAAAATTCGTAAAGAATGAGAAAAAAATATTGAAATAATCATTAACATCAGTATGAATTAAAAAATAACGGAAATTATATAAAAATTATGACAATAGCATTGTAAAGAATGAAAAAAAATGATATAAATTAGAACATAAGAAATCATCAAATCAATATATCGTCAAGATCAATACAACTTAAAACAACAACATTAATGTGATAATTTCAATTTTAAACATTTACTAAACAATATTGAAATAGTCATTACCATCAATGACTTGAAAAATGAAAGAACTAGTATATGGAAATCTTTAAATAGTCATCACATCAATATGAAATATATATACACATGGACTTTTAATGTAAATAAAATATGGCATACCTTGCACTGAAAATGGAACTAATGTAATCTAAATATTAATAAAGTTTTATAGAAGATTTGAAAATCAATTAAATTACAAAAATAGAATCATAACAATAATAAAAATCCAACAAAGAAAATTATAACTAGGAATGTATTAAAAATTTACCTAAATTATTTCTAAAAGTGGTTGACAATTTCTATTTTCATAAAATTACAATGAATTCAATAGAAAGAAAGAAAAGTAAAACCAAACAAGCATTTCCAAAAGGTTATATCTTCTATGTAAATGTCTAGAGGCCATTTTGCTTGTACATGCCACATGGGTCAAATAATCGAAGTCATTTCATAAACATAAAGTCTCAATCCTCTTTAAATTTAAAGAGGAAAGGAAATAATCCATTTCCAAACATTTAATTACTATTCTTTCCTTTTAAATGGGGAACAAATAACTTTTCAATAAAACTTATTTAAAATATGCAAATTTTTCTCACTAAGGTCCATAAATTATTTTTATATTTAATAGATAAACACTTTCCAACAAAAATAACAAGGAAACATTCTTCTCCTCAATATTTTTAATATCTTTCAAAAGTATTCGAGCTTACATCATTGAAAACATAAATATATTTGCCTAAAGGAAGACGCTTTTCAGTTTTTATTTGTTTCCATACATCATAAATAATAATCTAATCTATCTTGTTTAGAACATGAAGTGCAATAAGAGAAAGACATTAACATATCCAATGTCTCCAATGAAAGCCTTGATCCATAATCATTAAAATATAAATAATAATTTGTATCTTTAATAGAAGCTAGACTCATAAAAAAGTAAAAATTTTAACTTGCCTCATATTTCCAACAAATTAAAAAAACATTCTTACATATCTTCAACAAAGTAAATATTCACCATAGCCTACAAGGTTTACATGAATAGCTTACAGAGTTAACCAAAATTTTATCCAATGTCTCCAATGAAAGCCTTGATTCGTAATCATGAAAGTATAAATAATAATTTGTATCTTTAATAGAAGCTAGACTCATAAAAAAAGTAAAAATGTTAACTTGCACTATGTTTCCAACATATTAAAAAAACATTCTTACAAATCTTCATTAAATTAAATATTCACCATAGCCTACAAGGTTTACATGAATAGCTTACAGAGTTAACCAAAATTTTAATGCACCACCTAACGCTAATATTACTTTGTATAAAACCACCAATAATAAGTCTGTTGAATTTAAGATAAATTATGATAATTCATATTTGTAATGAATAATGTGAGTGAGGTAAATACCATTATTATAATCTATACTTTACCATTTTTTTATTAATTGTGAAATTAACATAATATTACTATTTCATTTTAATTTCAAATATCTTAAATAATTAAAACTTGATATACTTAATCAAATATCTACTTAATAACAAGTATTTATAGAAATTTTAGAAAAAAAAACTTTTATCAATATTGAATTGAAGTAAAGTGAATTATACAAGATAAAACATAAAATCTGATGACTTTAAAGCATAGTGTATTTACAACCATTTTAAAATAAGAAAATGTTCTAAAAGAAGTGTGTATATAAAAACCTTTATGGTTTTTATGTCATCTTCAAATTAAAGTCTATTTTTTTAATACTTGAAATATTTAATACCTATTGAACATTACTATAATTTATATTTTTAATACAAATATTCCTATAACTCATTGGTTGTTTTTAAAATATTTACATATAAACCATTTTAGTTTTAAAAAAATATCATTGTTTTACAATAACAATGTATAATGCCTATTTTTTTTAATAAAACTGTAATTATTTCAAAAAAGAAACATCATATTATATAATATAATAATTGTTCTTAGTTTTAATATATACAATAACAATGTATAATGTGTGTTTTTTTATGAATGTGTAATTATTATACTTGTCGTTGGCAGGTTATATAGCGATCGATTGGTCGCCAAATTCTGTTGACCAATATTAGTTCAAAACAATTAAACCAATGTTTATTAAAGTTTTTTTAATTTTTATTATTAAAATGAATTTGTTAAATATCAAAAATAATTTTAAAGTTTTTCAAAATTAAGTAAACTGTTTTTCTGATTGGTGCAGAGCAGAGATTTGACAATTTTTCCCTGCCGTGCAATATAATAACTGAATTATAAAAATAAATAAAAAATATAAAATTGAAGAAAAAATAAAAACTTGCCACGTATATAGTCTGCCACTGTCATTCATTTCTTTCATTTAATTAAGGACGGTCCGGCCGCCCCTGTCACAAAGAATTTTAATGCTGTTGTCTTTTCCAAAGTTACGTGTCACAAAGAATTTTAATGCTGTTGTCTTTTCCAAAGTTATGTGGCAGCAAGCACATAGGAGAATTCATTGCTACTTGTGTATTTTCCAAACAGGCTGGCACTGTCCTCTAGTCGTTAAAAGGCAGACCAACCTACATGAGTCCTAAACCCCTTGAACAGTGTGTTCTCGTGGGAAGAACAAAATCTAATGGCGATAGTTAAAACCATGATGCAGAAGGAATGACACACTAATGGCATATTATCACAAAAACATTCCAAATTTACTTCGTTGAAGTGTCCTAATTGATGTCTTGTTGAGATACAAAATCACTGCCATTCGACCCCTGCACATATTAAAATACCCTGTAAAACAGCTACTGAGATATTACCAGGCCATCGACGAAAATTTCACGAGCGGCTTTTCAAGGCATTAAAATATGTCCCGATTCGAATTGCAGTGGGTGAATTGTATAAAACATGACAAATTGCACTGCGTGAACTGTTTAAAACATGACAGAGCAAAAAGGAACCCGTCATTTACACATGCAGGTAAAGAACAAGTAAGTTCATGCTATATATAAGGGACAATTGTCCGCATTTGCAAAAAAAATGGTTAAAGCAGTAGAATAACCTCCAAAGTGGTCAAGACGCTACAGAATGAGTGAAAGTCGATGTCTTACCTGTAACGCCATGTATATATGTTGTTCGCAATTGCTAGAAGCAGATAAGCAATAGCTAGCCAGCACTCCACAGGTAGCAGCGGGCTGGAACTCAGGATGCAAACCCCATGAATGCAGCCACTTCATTTGGATTTCTTCCCCTCCATGTGTT
>LPNX010413823.1:599743-620323 GCA_001517045.1 Pseudotsuga menziesii
TTATTACATTTTTTTTGGAAAAGACATCAAACTTCAGTACTCTTAGGATTTCAATCTTTTTCTTTAAAGTTCAAATTGATTCAACAACATACCCACCTTCAATGCTAATAGGATTTTCATACTATTCTCCAAGATCAAATTGATTTCGCAATATATCAACCTTTAAAGCTGCTATTCTACATCTCATAACCATGTTGTTAGTCCTCCCAATCCCAATGAAAAAACCTATAAAGAAAATATAGAAATTAAACTACAAACAAATTGTCATAACCATATTGTTAGTCTTGCCAATCCTAATGAAAAAACCTATAAAGAAAATGTAGAAATTAAACTACAAGCAAAATGTCTAAATGCTTCCTCACCATCGCATGCCATTTCAATATCTATGGAACTTATACATCTCAACGAAAGAATGTTTGATGATTGATAAAAGTCTCAAAGACTTTTTCTCTTACAACTACATGAGACCGAATTTTTGGGATCCAATGTCAAAACTTTGGCGATCAAATATTAGGATCAAAGTATTGCTCAAACTTAAAACACCAAGTCCAACTTATCTTTTAATGCACTTTGCATTAAATGCAATAAATAAAAATAAAATTCGAATGTTCTACTTCAAATAATGAAACCATTCAAATGTTCTATATTAGATATGAAGCAATTGTGAACACCTAACTAAATTTTTCTAATAATTTAAAAAAAAAAAATTATAACCAATTATACAAATTATAAACATTATTTTGGAGCAGGGACTAGCTGCTTTGCAGCTATTTTTCTTGTTAAATATTAACAATTAAAATAACATAAATCTATTAATGCCAATTCTTATTAGAGCTTGTTTCATTAAGGTGTCGATTAATGCCAATTCTTATTAGAGCTCATTTCATTAAGGTGTGGATTTTATTAGCAAGATGATCCTGGTTCAATTCTTCTTAGGGTTCAACTAGTTGGGAGGAGACACCCCAAATCCAACCAAGTTGATTGTTGGTGTAGTCTAGGTTGGGTGCGATCCCCACTTGATTTTAACGAATAGGTGCCTCTAGGTCATGGTTTATCATACCAAAGTCCACTCCTACCAATTGATGGAGTTTCAATAAAAACAAAAGAAATCCAACCCATATAGTCTAGAATAAATGGTGATTGAATGTATTATTAAGGTACTCTTTTTATGAGATGGGGAACCTTAAAGAAAAAACACAAATCTATAAACAATTCTAATAACACAAATCTAATGATAAATAGATTTTTATTTATGATTAACAATTATAATAGCATAAATCTAAAATTAAATTTCAATGTAATATATTTCTAGGACTAAAATTATCGTTAAATGATTTCAATTAAAATATGTAAAATTCATTTTTAACAAATTATATATATAAATATATTTAACATTTTAACGTGACAATCTTATACTAAGTAATAACTATGAAGCATGATGGACTAGAATTGCCATTAAACAAAAAATTAAAAATAACATATATACCATTAATCAATTTTTTAAATCATATAATAAAATAAAGCTAAGACACTATGGTTTAGACCACCGGGTACCCATCGTTTTTAGCAATGGATATCACTTTAATTTGATGGTATGGGTGTTATGGTACCCAACCTCATAACTAATGGTCACGTTTTCCCACAGAATTACAGAAGGGTTGCCACTTCTTCTCACACCCAGTGCTTCGACAAGGCACTCAGAATGACCCTATCTTAGACACAGTGCATCTAGAGTATGAGTATTACTAATTTAGCATTTGGTAGCCTTACAATATAAGTATTACTAATTTAGCATTTGGTAGCATTTTTCTCTTCCAAATGCTTTAGACTGGTTTTTTGTATTCACGTTTCATTTTTTTTACCTAAGAATTTAGATGGAGAATCAGTTGTTAAGGAAGTGAAGAGCCTAAGGGACTCTGAAGTTGTACTCAAACAACAAGTGAACTGTTATATATATTTATATTGAGGAGGTTAAGTTATATAGATAGATAGATTCCACTTTTATAGAGTTCTGGTTTTTCATGGCCTTATTACTTATTTCCTTGGCTAGTTACTGAAATAAGATAAGTTAAGATACATTAAATAAACACTTCTTGCCAATTACTTTTATTACGGAAACAAGTTATGCTAATTTATCTATGTTTAAAAAATAGATAGCTATCTTTCCTCCACGGCACTGCTAAAAAACAATGTACATTATTACTTTCAAATAGGAGGGGAAGGAACTTGCCCATAAGATCCCATCAATTTTGGTCATCCTCAATATGCCTTGTTGAAGGTTATAAAAGTTATGAAGATGCCAAGGTAAAGATTGGTAATGAATTGGATACGATTGGAACCCCATCATTCTCCCATTTCCAAGAACAGGTAGGGCCACTGTGGCAAACTATTGATAAGCCCAAGGAGCAGGGGATAAATAAGAATCCTAAATCGTGGGCGAAGCCTCATTTTTCCTCGAGGCGGAGCATTCTTTCTTATGCATTATATCATCTTTCCAAACTTCACCCCTCTCCTTGTCATCTAAGTTGGGTACAACAAGACGGCTGGGTCTATTAACTATTCCTGTAGAGGATACTAGCTTCACAAACTGGAAACCATGAGAAATTGGTTTTTCCATGTGTTTGTATTAACCACCGTGCCAATAGACTTATCGATGTTCAAGAGGCACCGCCGTTGGGCATTACAATTAGTGCAACACCTCGGTTTTGACCCCGTTGCATTAGATGTATATGATGTATATATTGTAAATGATCATGGTGCGGAGCTAAAGGCCAAGGCCCCTCCATTGACTGGTTATGCTATGTTTCGGGTTGAAATTGTCACCAATGGTGTATCAGGGCATGCGGCATAAATATTAAGTTTTGTCATCATGTAAATATGCATCTTTAATTAAAATGAACCCAACCAGCTACGTTCGCGGCAACTAAATTGAGAAGGGGCGTGATTTTCCTAAGGATAAGGGGGGGATGTCAAACCTTGGGCTATGGGGAAAAATCCATGTGTCACCACCTTGTCTTATCCAACTACCACCATTAAAAACTGTTGTTGTTAGTTGGGACAGTTATGGCTGGGAGTGGGGGTGGCAGGGCTATCAGTCCGTGCCCACACGCACACTCCACTAGCGGATTGAACCTCACGTTGGGCATAAGAATGACTACTATGCATTCTCGTCGTTGTCTATTCATCCACGCGCATAGGCGGAGCTGTTCATCCTCACGCAGGGACCATTGTCTGTTCATTATTCTCACGCATAGGATTTTTCTTGGTTTTTGACTCACACAGTGAACTGGGAGCCGTGCTCTTTCATCCATGATTTTCCTATGAAGGGCCATTCACGTTTTTGGCTATATGATCTCCTTACAGACTGGTATGGCTGTGTAATTTTCCATCATTTCGATGTTGAGATTGGGACCGTTGTTCTTCCCGTGAGTTATGGTTGCCACCGTGCTCCTAAAGATTTGTTGTGTTGCCGTGGTCTCCCTTACGTTGTGATTGTTGTGGTCTTCTTCACATTTGGGGTCTGGTGCAAGTTTCCCCCACGCACAGACTGTTTGGAGTCGTTTTCCCCTGTTAAGCTGTAATTGCTTATTAGTTGCATGCGTGCAATGGTTGGTCTTCGGACTGTGTTGGGAGCAGGGATGGGGGCTTGGTTTGCTTGACAAACCTGGTGTGTTTGGAAACCACACAGACAGAGCTAGAGGGCTGGCTTTCTTCTCCACAACCCCTGAATAGCACTGGAAGGGAAGGCAGGGCCTGAATGTAGCAGAGAAGGGATTGATTCCTTGTGTTAGGTGTGTGTGGGTGTCTTAGAAGTCAGGCTAGTTCTGGTGTAGGTGTTCCTAGCTCTGTAATGAGCTCACCAGCTTAGCATTTATCCTTTCCCAGCTCCTCGATGGCCTGATAAACCTGACCATGTTGGCTTGGCTGTGTTTTGTGTATCCTTGGCTATGTGTAAGCTTGCTTGTTCCTTATTCCTTGGAGAATCATGCCCAGCTCGGGGGTGGCAACGTTGCTGAGAGATTAAGGAGCACGCTGGCCTATGGTTGGGTGGAACGTTGCAGCGACGTAGCTGGTTGCGGAACGAGTTCTTCATAAGATAAGTGACCTTGTCCATTCTACTCCTGCAATCGTGTTTTTTGTTAATGAATGTGATGAACATGTTGAATGAATGCTTGTATGAATGTATGTTGCTTCCGCTGTGTATGATAAATAATTGCATCTGTGCATGTTCTACTTCAACACATTCTGTTTTCAACATTCTACCATTTTATGAATTCACATGTTCATGGGGCTGGTAGCCTGGATGGTTAACGCCATGGTAGCGTCCTCTTCGCCGGTCGGAGGGTAGGGACGTTACAATTAGTATGAAGGTTGTACAGGGTGGATAACTGCGAGTTTAAAATAAGGTGGAAAAAAAGTATATATGACATGAAACATACACTGAGCATTCCACCTACAAATGGATCGAGACAGGTTGCTATTTTTTTTTTTTTTTCAATGTGGTTCACGCGCCGACTTGACCGACGGGCTACATCCACGGAATAATTTCTGGCGGACCCACCCGAAGGGGCCTCACACCCGCAGCCGCTGCGTGCCTAACCCCAAGAGAGTCGATGAGAATGGATCCCGCGACCTCACATGCTGGGAGGCCTAACTACGAGTACTCGACCGATTGAGCTAACTCTTGAGGCTAACAGGTTGCTATTATACACAGGCGTAAAATAGATTTTTTAATATTAATTTACCTACTCTATTTACTGAGCCGCTGGTTTGGCATCCTAACTCCATTTATCCATTTACCCATAGCGACGTAAAATGTTGAAGATTTGAGTTGCTTTCATGGTCTCATCTTTTGATATGCACTTGCAGTTATTTTCTTCTATTGCGTTATTCCTTTTCGACACGTTTCCATTGAGCCGTGGTCAATGAGAAGGTTAATTTCATTTTTTACATACACAATTTGCTAGTTTGCGAGTCCCCACGGTAATTGATACTTAAGTCAAAGCTCCTGCCTCCCCCGTTTCTGCTACCTATGCTGCTGTCTCCTCTCCTATTTTTTACCCAGTAACTATCAAATATATAACTGAACACAATGCTCCACAGGGCTTCTGGGATCCCCATAATTGAAATGGCTTGCCTAATGTCCTGTCCTGCTACGCTTTTATTTCTAACCTACCAATCTTTGGAAGGATTGAGGCAGGGCAGTTGGGTGCTAATTGAGATCCACCTCAACATCACTCTGGTTAACCAGCAACAAATAATGAATATCCTATTTAAACATGTGGGTCTCGCTTCCACACCATAGAATCAATCCAACGATGCTATGGTCAATGACAAACAGGGATCTCACACCCTCTTCCCCGAAACCTTCCTTACGTTGTTGGGTCTTTGTGCGCTTAAAATGTTCACAAATGAGGAGCTTCTATGATGTGCACCACTGAAATCCCTCAGAAGGCATTTACATAAATTAATTAAGAAGTTTCATCAAATTTTTTTATTAGAATGTTGGACAAATGAAACACTTGAAAATGAAATAGTATAATCTAGTTTGCGATGTTGGAAAAGAAAGTTAACTAACCTCTACAGTCCACTGCGAAGCTCACCTATTGGCTTGCCTTCTAATGCCAAATATTGCTGCACCTGTAAAACAAAATTAATTTATTTGTAGTTAAAACTTGTAATGAAAGTAATTTGGATAAACAACCATCATAATAGATAAACTTGCGGCCATGAAGTTCACAGGCAAAACCAACCGAGCCCAAACCAGAAAAGTTTTTAGTCCAATAGTCGGGGTTTTAAGAGACAGTATGGGCGGGCTGACAAGTCTGTAGATTTGGTTTCAGCTATATGGCAAGGTTTTTGAAGGCTAATGGCATAATTCATGAGCAGGATTTGGTAGATCTGTACACCTTGGCAAGATCGTCCAGCCTGCCTACACACACGAGGGAATTGTACGTTTCCCCCGTCTACAAATGAATTGATAGTTGTACGCAACTGCCGAACCCATGGGATTTATGTGGAATCAGACGTTTACCGGCAACCAGAGAATCAAGCTACGGGCGATCGCGATCATTGATGAATACCATACATCGAGCTATAGAAGATGTCAGGTTGATGCAAATGCATGCTATTGTATGTGAATGGAGCCATTGTATGTGAATGGTTGCAATCTCACACTTTGACAGACTCGTCTTTCGTCTTAAAGACGAGTATGTTTGATAAATAAGGCTAGCCCCTATTTTACCATATAAACACAACACCCCATAAAAGAAACTACAACTATTTAATATCATAATGATTAATTAATAATAAATTGAAAATGCATATTTATACGGTCTTTTATATTCCATGAAGTACACCATATTTCACATCAACTAATAAATTAATTATAATTGATTAACCATTTCATTTTCAATAGAAAAAAATTGATTAACGAATTTAATATAATATAGTTAATTTTCAATTAATTTCGTTTTGAAAACACATTTAAAAAACAAAAACAAATTCAACTTCATTTTCACATGATCATTTCATTTAAAAAAAATAAAAATAAATGAAAAACACTTTCAAAATACAAGTACATTAAGGCGGAACTGATTTAATACAATTCATTTGCGTGGAAAAGAAAAAGAAGTGGAAAATACAATAAACATAATTAAAAAACAAAAAAATAAGGTCATATAAAGGTTGAACTAATTTAATATAGTTCATTTTCACAGACATGATCATTCATTTAAAAAAAACATAAAAATAAATGGAAAACACTTTCAAAATACAAGTACATTAAGGCGGAACTGATTTAATACAATTCATTTGCAGTGGAAAAGAAAAAGAAGTGGAAAATACAATAAACATAATGAAAAACACAAAAACACAAGGTCATTATGGTGGAACGGATAGAGCGTTTGGTGTAAAACATTTTTGTCAATAACCGCGGGTATTACTTATATCCGTGGGACGAGGCTTGTTGGTTCCTTTGCTCAGGCCTTTCCGTGCTCACCAAGAAAAACTTCAGCAAATGTAAGTCCCGGGCATCTGATCCCTGTCCTGATTCGAACAGTTATCATCTATACGTATCTCGATTCAACGCACCCAACGCCACAAGATATATGCCTGAACAGCATTCACATAATTTATCTTCTCGTATATTTCTGGCGGTTTGTTACATCCCGGGAAACAAGGGTTCGAGTCCGAAGATTGCATTGGTGAAGCCCTAGAAATCCTGGAAACAAGAACAAAGCATTGTTTTCAACTATCAGACGATCCTATTTAAACTCAGAGCGCAAGGCGATTTCACGATTTGTCAGTGAATTCTCCGGCAACAACGAAGGGCAAGGGTTTGAGCTCTGGCCGGGTGATTTTACCCCACAGAGAACCCTTGTTGGTGCATTCCGAGAACATTAAAATACATTCTTTAAAAAAAGAAACAAAATCTGAAGCTTGCAATCCACATTCTTTTCTATTTCTTATTTACATTTGCATAGTAGGAAATGGCAGCCGCTGCTGCCAGAAGAATTGTACAGCGGCAAGTCAATTCTTGCCTTGGTTCCTGCAATGCCGATCTCCTCCAAAGTGGCATCAAATTTAGGGTTAATCTGGCGGATAAAAGCCGTGGCCCAGATTTTCGTATGAGGTTTTCGCCTTCAGTGGCCTTGAATGATGGGGTACGGAGACTCGATACACGGGAGATCTCGCAGCTCGTCAAGGCAAATGGAAAACGAGCTTCTCTTGTGGATACTCTGGCTTTGGTAGAGCGCTCTTGCTTTTTCATTTCGATGTTATTAAGATATTGATTACATGTCTTTAATATGCGTGTTATTGGATACTAATTTACTGTATTTAATACATTTAAGAGATACTATTAAATGCCTGTAATAGGCTTCTTGGATAAGCTATCAGGAACAGCTGGAATCAATTCTTTTCTCCCGGGACTATAGAATGCTGGCCATCCTGTTCGGTATCTGAAGCAGGACTACAAATAATTTGATGTGTTTTTGTAATATAGATTCAGTGTTTTGCCCGAAAACAACTATCAAGAATTTGGAAGTGCAGTTTTATTATTTGAAAAATTCACAAATCTTCTTATTAAATACTTGCCATGAACCTCCCTTCCAAGCTGGCAAATTTCTTAAATGTTTTTTCATAAAATTGTTTAGGAAGACTAACCGAAGTTCGTTAATTGAACAAATTGTACCTAAAAGGGGGATGGATCATGGATCCTTCCTTTAGTCGGAAGATGTTTTCAATTGTTCTGCGAAAGAATGGCGTATCGTTCTCGTGGAAGTTTTATTTTAAATCTTAAGGACAATTCCAGCACGCTGTTGTCTGTTTATTGTGTAATTTAAATGTTGAGGGCAATTTGCTTATTTATTTATTTATTTCCTTTTTCTAGTTCTATTTGCAGTGCTTAACTTACATTTGGGCTAACTAACCAAATTCATTGATCAGGTTAGGCGATTGGAGGCACAAGGTCTGCCATCAAAACAGGCAGAGGTGATAACGGCTGCTATCACTGAAGTCCTGAACGATAGTCTTGAACACGTTGCAGAATCGTTCGTTTCAAAAGCGGAGATGCAAAGAGTATGTTTAATCTCATTGATCATCTTTGTCTGTAAGTCTTATGAGCCTAATCTATAGGTTATATGAACAAAGATTGAGCTTCTGCAGATAAACATACACCACAAGATGATTGGTTACGATCTAAATCATTTCTCTCCTGGTACTTCCTATGCTGGTGTCTTTTCCCTTCTGGGTGGTCCTCTTTTGAGATAACTTGGGTTTCTACTTTGTTGCTAGAGCCGATGTGTCTGGGTCGCTCTTGTAATAACGTTTTTCCTTGCCTTTGTGATCCATAGTATGGCTTATATATTGTTTGGAGTTTGCCAATTCTCCTCTGATGAGTGATCTGGATTTTATGTACCCAGGATTCTTTTCCTACCGCTTTTGTGTTATGGTCTGTTGGTTTGAGATGTGTTCTTATTAAAGTGCTATATGCGTGAAACAGTCTACTGCCTACAAGTTTGTGACAGGCTTATCTCTTGGGCAGGCACTATGGGACCGATCATGCAATACCATTATTTATGTATAATGATATGTGCTTTTTTGACAGAGTGAAATGGCACAAGAAGCTGCACTTTCAAAGTTCAAAGCAGAAGTGCATAGTTCTCAGGTAGGTCAATATTCTAAAACTATTTTCCCATTCCGCTTCTTTGTACTGTAGGTTTTAGAATATTTTTTCTGTGTCAAACTAAACAGATTTGTGAAAGCAGGATGTGATTTTAATTGTGCATTTGCACTTCAACATTGATTTTCCTCCAAATTTGTCTGTCATGGCTTAAAAATTAGGCTACTAGTTGATTTTGAAGATATGTATCTTTATGCATGGTCAAAAAGGTGATCTGTATAATTTACTCGGGGTATGTCTCGACTCTCAAATTCATAATTTAGGCACTGACTTTTCCCTGTTGTTTTTTTTTAATTTTTAATTTTAATTTTATTTTTGGCACTAGATTGTTTTCCTGAACACATAACAAAGCTATTTGTTTGCAACAGAACAGTAAAATAATAGCTAACTTATTAATAGAAAATACTAGTTGTATTTGTTGCATTTATATTCTTGGGTTTGCTTACACAGGAACAAGGAATTTTTAAATTAATTGGGAAACCTCTAAGCATGATTAGGAGATTTTGCAGCAACAGAGAATATCTCTGGTCATTCCTCTCATGATCTTCTGTTGGTTTGATAGTGAAATAATTATGGCTTCTTTATATACTTATATGTTGTTGTGATACTGGGATGGGTATAGCCTGATACGTGGTTGATTCATATCTGGATCAGGATAAAGCGTATCCCGATCTGGACATGGCCAAGGCATGCTCAGAGTTAGGATATTTGCTGGATATCTTTGACATATTTCTGGTGCCACATTCCCCCCAGAAACACAATAAATCATTAAAAAATACAAAACTGCTTTGTTTGTGGTAACCTCATTTGTATCAAAATGTGTACTACTCTGTGTCAAATGCAACCTTTGGAGGGTCACCCGATATTACTGTGGCCAGTTCTGTTCTTGATTGATTTTTCCATTATTGATTGATTGTATGTATTTGGCGCTGCTAGATTTACTGGTTCATTATTTTTTACTTATCGGAGGGATAATCTTGATGCACTTCCTTGGCATGCTTGTGCTTGGCTCCCACGATTTGTTTCCTTGTATTCAGCAAGTGACGGTTCGATTTTATTTATTTTAAAATTTGTTCATGTGACTTATTTGTTTTCCTTTCAGGTTGCTTTTTAAACAAATGTCGAAGGCCCTTCAAGAATTTTTTTTTCTTTGTTTTTAAGCATCCCTTTTTCTCAAGTTTCTTGACATCCTCTACCAACTTTAGTTGGCCCTTATTGCTTTCCCTTCCTTATTCAATAAAGCCCTAAAAATGCCTCTGCCAAACCAAATGCTTATGTATCTTGGCATACAGAATCATGCTAACTTGAAGCCAATACTTTTATAGGATTTTTCATTCAAAGTATCTGTGGCTCATTGCTCTTAGGTTTGCCTTTATTATAGAAGTTAAAATGTAATCCAGGGTCAAAACTCTTTATTCATTTTTACAGTAATGCATGAATCATATGCCATTCAGTTATATTAGTTTTGTTTATCATGCCACTGCCTTAGTCTATCAAATTTTTTTTTTTTGGTTTATTTTTATTTTCAGGTTTTAATTCTTTTGTTTTTGTACTGGGGGAATTGGTAACTGGGCGGTTCTGGTACTCGCGTGACACGGGGTCCATTCCCGTCGGCTGCCACTATAACCCCAGGTGCGTCCACACAGCCCGCAAGCATGGGGCACGGATAAGTCTTGGTGAGATTTGAACTTGAGACCTCCTTTACAACATTCCTTCATTTACACGGTACTTGCCAGTCAGTTTACACCCATGTGAGCGCCTTAGTCTATCTAATTGTACATTATTGATTTGGAATTACTTTCTTGAGACTTGGATGTCAATTATTATTTGTGCCCAGTGAGGTGACTTTTTCTGCAGCAACATATAGTTGGTCATTGGCCAAGCTTGGCGGTGGTGACTTTTTATAAGTAATTGTATAATTGTCAACTTATTGAACTTGTTTGTGGAAGGAGTGCCAAATTTGATGGAGTGGCATGTAATAGTGAAAGGTGACAACTTAGAAGATGACAAAGTGTTCGACATAGAAGTTGTAAAATTCAATTCAATGGCAAACAATGTTTAACTTAAGAATAATAACTATTAAAATTGTTAGAAAATAGAAAACTGATTGTTGGGTAAAAATGGAATCAGAAAAAAATGGAGCGAGATAGAAAATTGATTATTGGGTATAAAGGACTGAGAAAAATTTAGGGGGAGTCCATGCTTTTAACAAAACAACTGTTTATGTTATGAGATGAAACTTGAAAGATAGAAAGAGAGAGAGAGAGCAAGGATCCAAAGAAACCCTGAGGAATTTGGAGGAATGTCATGGAAGCAGGTTAGCCCTCTCCTGCCGATAGCTAGTGTTTTAACAGATCTGAGAGGCAGTGGGCATTCTTGCTAGAAATCTGCTTCTTTAAGCATTTCTTAAGTATTGCAAAGTGAATAACGTGGTCTCCAAAAGAGATGTCCACAGACCACAACAGATTTACAAAAAGACAATGTGAAATCCTTGATAGTTTGCAAAAAGATTTATCATATCATTCCTTAGTTGTACTGCCTTTGTTTCCTGTGAAGTATTTGTAGCATATTGAGGTTATTAAAAAGCCCAAGCAGCAATTGAGCAAACCACCTCATTCAATATCTTACAAAGACATCTGATATAATCACCCGTGGTGTAGGGGTTTCCTAGGGGCAATGGTCTCCCCATCTGGCTAAAGCACTGTAAATCACCAAGAGCGCAGTTGAAAATTCTGTGTATAGAAGTTGGAAACTATTTAAGTTTTTTTAATCTCCTCAGATCTAACCAGATATGGAGGCCATACCTATAGTGATAATGCCCTAATCAGTGAATTTAATGGTTATTGGCCCATCAATGAAGCTACGAAAAGATTGATAACGAGAAATTAGTTTGAAAACTTATTCATCAGTTTTTGTGCAAGAGTTATTTTTCTAGTTTATTTTTATAACCTCGTTGATAGAGATCAAATCTTAGCAAATGTTCTTCAGGTAATCCAAACTGGATTTACACAGTCGCTGTATGAATTAATTTATGCTCTTGATGGTGTTGATTTTGTCAAATTTGCATCATCAACTTCTGACACATTTTGGGGCCCTAAACAACAATTGTTGGGCTTGGTACTGGAGGGTTGACACAGGCTTGCCTTGTCCAAGGCGGGTATTGTTCTTCTTATTGAGGTGCCTCTAAGTTCATATGCAAAAATTATAATTTGCCACCAGTTAACGGTCAAAGTATTCCCCATTTGTCCATGTGGTTATCATGTCGATTCAGCATGATTCAAATATGGGGAGTTAGTAACCCGTGGTAATCCACCAGAGATTTCTAGAAGCATCATGGAGGTTCCAAGAGGGTTTTAAAACTCTAAGCCTAACCCTAATTCTAGCTATCAAAAAACTAGCAGAATGGGGGGGAAAGGGTCCACTTTTTAACTACCTACCAACTTTTCTATAGTATGTGCAGGAGTGGGGAGGAGATAATAGCAGAACAGACAGATGGAAACATATTGTAGAGGACTGCAGAAGACCATAGTGTCTCACAACTTTGCTGTAAGTGTTATGAACCAAATCACCCCATATATGCCCCCCTTGGGTCATATCAATAAGCTTGGACAACTTTGTAATCTATACTGTAATCTCCACAATATTAGAAAACAGAAGATGCAGTTCTTCATTGAATGCTGGTTTTCCCATATGGATTTTCAGTGTAAATAGTTGTGTTCCATTGTGTGATTTTTCTATTGTAGTCTCTTTCATATGTTGCGGTAGGTAAAGCTCTAAATGGTGTGCTTTTATCTGTTAAAGCATTAAAATTACAAAAAGATAGTCACACAGTCAGTCATATGCTCATGTAGTTGTTTTATTGAGTTTAGATCTGTTTTGGTGAGCTGACTCTTAGAATATACAAGATGGTTTATAGATCACCTGGTTCTGTGGAAGAGATGGTCTCTATGACTTCATGGTTACCAGAATTTAATTTGACCGCAATGTCTGTAATCACAGCTCTATTGTGGGCGAGGTTCCCAAACCTTTTGATCCATCTTTAGGAAGGAAAGGTATTTGAGAAAATTGGTTCTAACTTCTACTCTTGGTCATTATATTTAATGTGATGACAAAAATGGTAAAGGTACACCTGTGCAGCACTGGGTCCCAATAAGGGCTTGCTAGGCATAATTAACTTGGATTTGGATGGAACCTAATGGGTTCAAGCTCTGGGTTATGAAAACACCTTTTTTAGGCATAAAATCTGTGATTAGATAGGGCATTTCTTTGGCCAATTGCCCAAAGTGGCCTCCTCATTCCATCTTTGAGAAAAATACACCCCAAACAACAAACGGGGATGGATTCAAACATAATCATCTTGGATTTGGATGGATGCTAATGGGTCCAAGCTCTGGGTTACAAAACATTGTGCATTTCTTGGCCAACTGCGTAAAGTGGCCTCATTCCATCTGCGAGAAAAATATACCCCAAACAAAAAATGTGGATGGATTCCAATAGGAGAAAGGGAGGATGAGGAAAACTTCTAACTGGGCTACCTCAACATAAGGAGGCTAGTTGCAGAATCAACACTATTAGGACATGGCAAAAAAAAAGATTCAGAGGTGTCTTGTATGTTTCCATAGAAGAAACTGAAAAATAATCTTGTAGAAGACACCCCTGAAGGAAAATGATCCCCTATAGTTGATGCATCCATTCCAAGTCCCCAAAGTTTACGCAAAATTATCAACTTTACCAAGCATTATGATGGGAATTTGTTAACTCCCAGATTGCCTGCACAACTGGAGGGTTAAGTTTCAGCCAGATTTCATTATGCTGGTACATCCAGCTTTTCACACTGGGCAGAGCTTGCTATGGAGTCAGTTTTGGCAGATTTTGAGAACCTGCCATTTTTTGCAGTTCTCACATTTAATTTTTCTAGGTGTTTCCAAGGTTTGCATGTCAGAAGTATCTATATATCCTTGGTCCTTGCGAGTTCATGATGCGGATGAATCTATTTCAGGCGACATGAGAGCAGTTTCATGACACTGCTATTTTTAGCAGATTGGTTTTTAGGGCTTGCATTCTGATTCCAAGTGTATATCTGGGTTCCTTGAAGAAAAAATGAATCTAATGAGACTGTTTTCATTGACATGTGACACACTGCAATTTTTAGCAGTGCCTAATTTTAGACCGTGCTATAGTTGGCAATGTTCTTATAGCAGTTCTCTCCATATTCTGTGTTTCCTATTTTTCTAAAAGCTACACTGCTATTTTTGACATTTCTAATTTTAGCAGGTCTATATTTGGCAGGTGCAGTGTAATGGTTTTGGTGTGCAATGGTGGACCGGTTTCTAGATTGTGAGTCAAGTACAGAATTTAGTAGGTGGAAATTCTCAGTGTGACTGGTGGCTGTTATTAAATGGGTTTCCAATTGCATGAGAACTTGCTAAATTAACAGTGTGCAAAAATCCTAGATCTATAATCCAAACCCTAGGTCGAATTGCTGTTGCTAATATTATCAAACCTCAAAACCTAATTCGACTTCCTTATCCCATACTTATATGTGAAATACCCTTGAACCCTAATTTGACTTACTTGTCCAATATTAGCAAATATTTTCGGAAACCCTATCTCTATGGTAGATTCATGGGAAATATTTTGGGGGTTGTCATTTTTTTAGTACAACTCGTCCTTCTCAAGAAGCATGTGACCTTTAAACAGTACATTAACTACAGGGAGTTTGAGTTCCGTATGAGACTCAAGAGTGGCTGTCTGAAATAGTGAACAGTGATTTGTTGGAGGTATTCTACAGGAACAGATTTTGAGTTAGTTTGTAACTATATTCCACACAATCAGTGCTGGATGAGGTATTTTTAGGAGATCCTATCATGAGAAATGGGTAAACAGCGAGTTAGTTAGAGGAAAGTGACTTATTGCTAGCAGGTTAGTGATTTAACAGCGAGACAGCAGCAGTCTTCTACTCAGAATCAGCACTGTAGGGTATTGTTTCCAATAGAATGTTTGAGTTATATTTGGACGATCCAGCTATAGGTTTCCCAGAAAGGAAATCCAATAACGTTGCTGTTGTGTGACAACACTTGGAGATGGGTGATTTGTTTGAGGATTAAGTTAGTAATTTCTGTGGTTATACTGAGTAAATAGCAAACTGGAATTTCTGTGGTTATAGTGAGTAGATAGAAAACTGGAGATGCACCTGAGACCAAGTATTTATCACAAGATCAGTGCTGGAAAGGTTGATCTTTGAGCAAATACCCGTTTCAAAATTGGTAACCAGCAGTTACAGTATGCAGAATAGGTGTGACTTTAGGATTTCCTCCAGCAGTTTGATAGTCAGAAATAGCACTTGTCTCATCGATTTGCATGCTAAAGCCAGTGGTGAAGTGCCTTAGGGTTACTTCCAGGTAGTATTTGGTTACGTTTAGCGGCCACATTCAGTGTTATCTTGGAGAAAAGAGCAAGCAGATTTGCTTGATGAATTGTGAGTGGTTATGCATGCTAGTACAGTGGACTTGTCTGGGGATGAGGTCGCTCCAGCAAGCCACATGTATGGTGTCACACTGAACTATCTCACGTTACTAAAGGGAGGTGGATTTAGGTTGAAGATTGCATTTCTGGACAGCGAGTTTGAGATACTGAAAGCATGCCATGCAGAGCTTGTGAAGTTTAGTGATCCCCGTTGAAGCTTAGGGTTAGGTTAGGGTTTGATATAAGAAAATTAAAATTTTATACTTTAATGCATAAAACAAAACTAAAACAGAACTAGATCCAGAACAGTACTGCTGTAATAAATTCAAAACATAATTTTCATCTCTTCCAACTTTGACACTCCAATGGTCACTGTGTTAAAGTTGGTCCTTGAGATACAATTTATCTTTTGCAATATACAGAAACTAAACAATAACAATAGCAGTAGTACCATGCAAAACAAACTAACAACTAAAGAGCAGTGATAATGAACTGTAACAATGTTGGTTTAGATCTAGTTTGGATCTGCCTTATACTCAGATACTTTTAGGGTCAGATCTTGTCACTGAAAGGACAAGTCACCAAAGGAATATATGACATACCTTGTGAGAGAAAAGGTTAAGAATAAGGTTAGGCACATACAGTAGCAGTCAATATGACTCAGTCACCAAGTGTGAAAAATTCCAGCAGTGATACTCAGCCCCAAACACAGTTAGGCACCAGCAGGATCACAACCAGTTCAAGAAGATTAACACAAGTCACAGCTCAGATCTTAGCAACCCAACAAGGTCAAGGCAGAGTCCTAACAGCCCACAAGAATCATAGCTCTGTCCAAGCATCCCACAGCCCACAGAGATCACAGCTCTGTCCAAACATCCCACAGCCCACAGAGATCACAACTCTGTCTGAGCTCCTCATAGAGGTCACAGTTCAAGTTCAATGAGCACTCACAAGGTCACATCCCAGCACAAGAGGCATCCAAGAATCATAGATCAGGTCTGAACAACCCCAAGGGTCACTGCCCACTCTAATAAACAGCAGAAGGGTCACAGCTCAAGTCTGGGCAGCCAACAGTGATCACAACCCAATCTAAGTAGTTGCAAAACAGTCACGACATGTTCCGGAAGTCTTAAAACAGTCATCAACATTCACACCCTGCTAGAGAAGGCATCAACAGTCCACGGTTCAGTTAAGGTCAAACAGTGGGCCTACCCAAGAAGTGTTTTGCACAATCACGACCCAGCTGAATAAGGGTTCCACACAGTCATGGTTCAGGCCGGGAAGGCTGTTAACAAACACGGCCTAGTCAAAACAGGTTTAGCAGCCCCAGAATAATGATGCCCAGGCTAACAGTCCAAGAGCAGCCCACAGAGATGAACACGGCCGACATAACCAGCAGCAAAATGGTCATAGATCAAACCAATACAGTCATGGCCTGCTAAAGGTCACCAAAGATGGTCATGGCCCAGTCCACAGGAAGGATGAAGCAGCAAGAACCCAAAATGTCCACTCAGAGCAGCAGTAACCCTAGGCGTCAATCACAGAGCAACAGTAGCTTCGACAAGGAGATGACAGCACTAACAGGTTGAGTGGAGAGGTGGCAGCAGCTCAGAGATAACAGTGAAACCCTAGACGTCAACCCAATTAGCAGCAGCGAACCCTATAGCAGGTGTAAGATCAGATCTTCAATCTTCTCTTGTGAAGACACCCTCCAAAATGAAATTCAAGACTTTAATTTATAATCTTAACAAGCCTTCTAGAACGGTCATCAATCCACTACCCCCTAGCTTTTAGGGCTGGTACCAAACATAACATAAAATAATGTTAGGTTGGCTTAGGATAGGGTACTAACGGTCAAGTCGTCATACAAAAAAATAAAACAATAAAAACAATAAGGTTAAGTCATCATACCAAAGGTGGTCAAAGCTACCACATATAAGTTTATAACAAGGGCATTAGGACCAAAAGGGCCATAAGTCAACTAAGGGTCACAACAAGGTGGTAAGGCAATCCCCATACCCACAGGACCGAGGAGTACCATAAAGGTGGGGAAACAACTCCTTTTATCCTTAGGACCAACGAGACCAAGGACTTTAATCTTTTCTCTCTCAAGTTATATTGTCACGTGTTCCATATATATTTTTATCATCACAGTATAAGGAAGAAGATCCAAACTAGATGATGTGATCCTTTGGTCTTCAGTACTGCTCCTAAGGGTTAGGTGCTAGTGACATCATCAAGGGGTGGCCAATCCCTTGAGAAACAACTCAGCAATGACCGAAAAAGAGAGAGGACATCACACATCATCATCTTGGTCAACTTGACCAAGAATGATGATGTACTTGCAGGAACTACTTTGTCCCAGACCAAGAATCTGCCTGGTCCCAAACCAGGAATGCCTCTACCTCAACTTGCAGGTTTTCCTTGGTCTCGAACCAAGAAACTGCTTCCTCCTAGACTAGGAACCGTAGAGGCATATAGGGGCCTTAACCATGTGTTAGGGACTTTGCCATGGCCTCAACCTCATTGGTCCTAGACCAAGAACACATGAGACTACTAGGGGCCCTAGGGTACCTTCTAGGGTCTTACCTTGCCCTAGTTAATGACTAGGGTACCATCCTCCCTGAGAATGGGTCTCGCAGATGCACTATTTCTAACACTCCCTCTCAGCAAGAAAGGCATTCTCAGCAACACTAAGTTTGTCTCGGAAGTACTGAGACTTTGACAAAGGCTTAGTCAGCACATCAGTAAACTGTCTACTTGACAGAGCATATTGCACCATGTCCCAGACATGGTGATACTTCCACTTGATGTGATCCTACATGTCATAGAGAACATGATTTTTAGAGAGCTCCTAATAGCTCTAATTGTTAGCAAGAAGCTTGATCTTTTATAGATCCATTTGAAAGTTGTAACTGACTTCTTTTGTTAGTTGAGGGCCACTTTTTGCACGCCATTTAACATCTTTACCTCTTCCAAACCTGATGTTTGGTTGCCTCCTCATAAATGGAGGATTCTAAACAGTGACGTGGCTTATCTGAGATATCAAACCAAAGCAATCATGAAACATCTCAATAGATTACCCAAAGAGATCAATTGGAGGCTCCTTAACCTCCTCCCTTTGCTCATTTAAGAGAGATGGCTCATGGACTGGGCTTACTTCTATGTCTATATTATTGGGAGGATTCTCTGAAAATTTTCTTCAAGGGAGACCACAACTTTTCTTTGCAATCCCATCTTGCTGGGGATTGAGGAGCACATTTGGCTCGCTCTTGATCTCTGAACTTATCAGTTGTTCCATTCAGTAACAAAGGCTTGGTAGTTACTCTTTTGCTGATTCTATGTTGACACTGTTAGTTTTTGTACCTAGGCAGATGTTCCCTAGGTGACTTTTATTTTTGCCTAAGTCACTTAGAAGAGGGAAAAAGGTAACCCTCACATTAAATGTCACTTAATGAGACTTTATAAACATAAAGTCACTTTTTGATTAATTTAAGTGGGTGAGTAATTTTATTTATGAGAATTAAATAAAAGGGATTTTTACTCTCACTGAATCTCATCCATTGGATTGGATCTTTTTCCACCGTTGGATTAGAGACCCACTTAGGGTTAAACAAAAAGGCTGAGGGAGGCAAAAAGACATTTACTTTTCACTTTTCAGGAGAAGAGAGAAGCACTGAGAGAGAAGGAGGACGAGAAGGGTTTTGTTCATTTTCCAGAGAAAATTTATGCACAGAAATCGAGAGGAGTACAGGAGCATTAACTTAGGCACAGAAATCGAGGGGAGAGTACGGCCCCTTTAATGCTGCACGACTGCATTTAATGTGCACAGAAATCAAGGAGTACGGCTGCCATTAATGCTGTACGGTTTTGCATTTATTTTTCCTGCACAGAAATTGAGGAGATTAAGTCTGTACGGCCTGCATTTATTGCTGTACGGACATCATTAAATTTGCACAGAAATCGAGGGTACGGCCCTGCATTAAATGCTGTACGATTTTTGCATAGAAATTGAGGTCAGTTTGGAGTGTACGGCCTGCATTTATTACTGTACGGTTGGCTCAGAAATCGAGGTGCTGTTCATGCACAGAAATCGAGACAGTCTGCTGCTGGTCAAAAATCTGGGTTGAGATAAGTTGGAATTTTTGACTGTAAATTTAATGTCTAATTTTTGCTGAAGAAAATAATAAATCTCTCTCCTCTCTCTGACTGGTTTTCCACGTGGGGGTTTTTCCAGGGCTTATTTTGTTGAAAATTCTTGTTTGATAGCTTGCTGGTTTAATGAACAATTTCGTGAGTTTCACTTCAGCCGGTTTTGCATTCGCTTGAAGTTACTTAATGAAATTTTTCTGAACAATTTAAACACGCTGAAAAATACTAACAGGCTGTAAATAAACACATGCACACCATAAAATTTGACACAGTAATTTTTGGCTAATCAGCCCTGGAAAAACCCCCACGGGGAAAACCAGTTTGAGATGAGAGATTTTATTAAATTCTTCAGCAAGGTACAGGACAGAAAATTAAAGATGAAAATACAACTTATCTCCACCAGCAGTCTTTTTCCCAAAGTCTGCAAAATTTTCTCTCAGCAATAAATGCAAATGTACAGCAGAATCTGACCGTACAATTCCCTCGAAATTCGTGCCGATCTGACAGCAGATCCGTACAGCAAACCAGCCGTACAGGTTCCTTGAAATTCGTGCCTATTTATTGCAGCCCGTACACAGTCAGTACAACATTAATTACAGGCCGTACTTACCTCGAAATCTGTGCCGAAATTTGCTCAGCCGTACACAGTCCGTACTCCTCGATTTCCGTGCAGTATTTAATTCGGCCGTACACCTCGAATTCTGTGCAGACCTGGCCGTACTCCCTCCTCGAAATTCGTGCCAATAAATGCAGCCGTACTCAGCATTAAATGCAGGCCG
>LPNX010413823.1:626269-714875 GCA_001517045.1 Pseudotsuga menziesii
ATAGCAGACTGCAGCCTCAGCAGAGGTTGATGAGTTTAGTGTTGCATTTCAGAGGGAGTTTTCCCTTTGTGCTGGACAGATGGAGAGAGAGAGAGTCTCTTTAGCCACCAGCATAGATATGGATATAGACAGTGAGCATTCTTTGTTGGCAGGACATCAGGGGGGTCCATCCACCTCTTCTACTTGGTACATTGACAGTGGAGCCTCGAGCCACATGGCTGGAGCTCGAGAGGTGTTCTCAGAGTTATCTGACACAGGTAGAGATGTGGAGGTTGTCCTTGGAGACAACACCGTTGTGAGAGCTGTTGGTCAGGGGACCATCACATTTCAGAGGGAGTCGATGAGTCCCATGACTCTGCGGGATGTGTTGTATGTCCTTGGGCTGAAAAAGAAGCTTGTATTAGTTTCCACTATTGAGGACAGGGGTCTTGGGGTGTGCTTTTCAGATGGGAGAGTACAGGTGTATCCCAAGGCCACAGGCATGTCCAGTGCCATGGATATTGGAGTTAGGTGTGGAAAGCTGTACAAGCTATTGTTTCAGCCACAGTGTGCCTTAGCACATAGTAGCAGTAGTGAGCTTTGTGAGCTCTGGCATCGGAGGATGGCCCACCTTCATCACCCAGCTCTTAGATTGTTGAGGAGCATGGTTACAGGTTTACCAGATTTCAGCACTGAGCAGGGGGATGTGTGCAGGGGGTGTGCTTTGGGAAAGTACACCAAGATTGCTTTTCCGAGCAGTGACACGAGAGCTGTCGGGGTGCTTGATCTTATCCATACTGATATATGCGGTCCCATGTCATCACGGTCTTTGACAGGCTTTGAGTACTATATCAGCTTTATAGATGACTACTCCAGGAAGACCTGGATCTACTTCTTGAGGAGCAAGAAGTCTGAGCTTGTGTTGAGAGTCTTCCAAGGGTTCAAAGCCCTTGTGGAGAAGCAGTCAGGGAGGAAGATCCGGATCATGAGATCGGACAATGGGGGTGAGTATACCTCCAAGGAGTTCGATGCATTCTGCAGTCAGGAGGGCATTCAGAGACAGCTGACGGTTCCTTATACTCCTGTGCAGAATGGAGTGGCAGAAAGGAAGAACAGGTCGATTGTGGGGGCAGCCAGAGCGATGCTCCATGATCAGGGGTTACCTTTCTTTCTTTGGGCTGAGGCATGTAGTACTGCAGTTTATCTGCAGAACAGGAGTCCTCACAGGGCAGTGGGGAGCAAGACTCCTGAGGAGATGTATTCGGGCAAGAAGCCTGAGGTGAGCCACTTTCGCATATTTGGCTCGATGACTTACTCTCACGTCCCTTCTGAGAAGAGGACGAAGTTTGATCCCACCGCAGAGAGAGGTATCTTTGTGGGATATGATGAGACTTCGAAGGCCTATCGGATTTACTTACCTTGCTCGCGGAAAGTTGTTGTCCGCCGGGAAGTAAAGTTTGATGAGGAGAGAGCCTTCAGGAAGTCCAGAGAGTTAGAGCAGGGGGGGACACCAGCTCCCACACCTCAGTTGGTACAGGCTTCTTCGATGCAGCTTACAGGTCCACAGGTTTCTGGAGGGACTGGATCACAGGGTACAGGCACAGTGTCGACAGGTTCAGTGATTCAGGTGGCTAGCACTTCAGGGACAGGTTCAGGGATAGGTTCAGGTTTGAGTCCTCAGATGACAGGATCGTCAGGCACAGGTTCATCAGTTTCTGGTCCTCGGGGTATTGGACATTCAGGTACAGGGACTTCCTCAGATGAGGAAGAGCAGCCTTCAAGGAAGAGGAGGCTAAGTGGCTTCAAGAGACCTTGAAGGAAGCTGAGGCATTTGGTAGGCCCCAGGAGAGGATCAGGTCAGTAGTGGAGCCAGAAAGGCTTGGTGTGGTGCCGGACAGGGGTGATATGGCTCTTGTTGCATGCCTTCGTGACTCTGAGCCATCCACATTTGAGGAGGCTTCCCAGCATCTGGTATGGAGAGATGCCATGATGGAAGAGTACCATTCCATCATGAAGAATGATGCTTGGGAGATAGTAGCGAGACCGGAGGGGAAGTCAGTTGTGACTTCCAGATGGCTTTACAAGCTAAAGCATGCTGCAGATGGCAGTGTGGAGAAGTACAAGGCTCGGTTTGTGGCGCGAGGGTTCTCACAGGTTGAGGGAGTCGACTATGATGAGACTTTTGCTCCAGTTGCTCGTTATTCCTCTATCAGGGCAGTGATATCTATAGCAGCAGAGATGGGTTGGAAGATCCACCAGATGGATGTGAAGACCGCATTTCTCAATGGTCTTCTGCAGGAGGAGGTATACTTAGAGCAGTCACAGGGATTCGAGATCTAAGGGAGAGATTCTCATGTGTGCAGGCTGAAGAAAGCCTTGTACGGACTAAAGCAAGCACCCAGAGCTTGGCACTCCAGGATTGATGCTTATCTGACATCGATGGGATTTCAGAAGAGTGAGGCTGATCCCAACCTTTACTTCATTGTGGTTGGGGGAGACCCGCTCATTCTTTTGTTGTATGTTGATGATCTTTTTATCACAGGTGCTGAGCATCTCATTGCACATTGCAAGAGAGATCTAGCATCGGAGTACGAGATGACCGATATTGGACTGATGCACTATTATTTGGGGATGGAGGTATGGCAGGAGCCTGGGCATATTTTCCTTGGACAGGGGAAGTATGCAGCTGATATTCTGAGGAGATTTCGGATGGAGGACTGCAGGCCGATGTGTACACCCATGATCACCAACTGGAAGCAACTTCATGTTTCTGAGGGCAAGTTGGTGGATCCCACTATTTATCGTCAGCTCATAGGGTCGTTGATGTATCTGGTCAACACCAGGCCAGACTTGTGTTTTGCGGTGAACACTCTTAGTCAGTTCATGGTTGAGCCTAGGAGTGTACACTGGACAGCCGCAAAGCACATATAGAGGTATCTTGCAGGGACAGTGGATTATGGTCTGGACTACAGGGGTTCGGGTGGAGTCAGCTTGGTTGGGTTCACAGATTCAGACTGGGCAGGTTGTGTGCGGGATCGGAAGAGCACTTCTGGTTGTTGTTTCAGTTTGGGCTCGGCAGCAGTGTCGTGGTTCAGTCGGAGACAGAAGTCCGTTGCATTGAGTTCTGCTGAGGTTGAGTATATGGCAGCCAGTCAGGCTACTTGTGAAGCACTGTGGCTTCGCAAGTTATTGGTAGATTTGTTTGATCAACAGCTTAGACCTACGGTGATCTACTGTGACAATCAGAGTTGCATTCAGCTCTCTGAGAATCCAGTGTTCCATGACAGGTCTAAGCACATAGAGATCAGATACCATTTCATCCGTGACTATGTTCAGAGAGGGGCAGTTGAGCTTCGGTATATATCCACTGATGAGCAGGTTGCAGATATTCTGACGAAGTCTTTGGGGAGGGGTAAGTTTGTCTTCTTCAGAGATAAGTTGGGAGTGGTATCGAACACCTTCCTCGGTAAGAGGGAGTGTTAGTTTTTGTACCTAGGCAGATGTTCCCTAGGTGACTTTTATGTTTGCCTAAGTCACTTAGAAGAGGGAAAAAGGTGACCCTCACATTAAATGTCACTTAATGAGACTTATAAACATAAAGTCACTTTTTGATTAATTTAAGTGGGTGAGTAATTTTATTTATGAGAATTAAATAAAAGAGATTTTTACTCTCACTGAATCTCATTCATTGGATTGGATCTTTTTCCACCGTTGGATTAGAGACCCACTTAGGGTTAAACAAAAAGGCTGAGGGAGGCAAAAAGACATTTACTTTTCACTTTTCAGGAGAAGAGAGAAGCACTGAGAGAGAAGGAGGACGAGAAGGGTTTTGTTCATTTTCCAGAGAAAATTTATGCACAGAAATCGAGAGGAGTACAGGAGCATTAACTCAGGCACAGAAATCGAGAGGAGAGTATGGCCCCTTTAATGCTGTACGGCTGCATTTAATGTGCACAGAAATCGAGGAGTACGACTGCCATTAATGCTGTACGGTTTTGCATTTATTTTTCCTGCACAGAAATCGAGGAGATTAAGTCTGTACGGCCTGCATTTATTGCTGTACGGACAGCATTAAATTTGCACAGAAATCGAGGGTACGTACAGCACAGAAATCGAGGGTACGGCCCTGCATTAAATGCTGTACGATTTTTGCTCAGAAATCGAGGTCAGTTTGGAGTGTACGGCCTGCATTTATTACTGTACGGTTGGCTCAGAAATCGAGGTGCTGTTCATGCACAAAAGTCGAGACAGTCTGCTGCTGGTCAAAAATCTGGGTTGAGATAAGTTGGAATTTTTGACTGTAAATTTAATGTCTGATTTTTGCTGAAGAAAATAATAAATCTCTCTCCTCTCTCTGACTGGTTTTCCCCGTGGGGGTTTTTCCAGGGCTTATTTGGCCAAAAATCTCTGAGTCAAATTTATGGTGTGACTGTCCATATTTGTTTTTCAGCCTGTTAATATTTTACTGTGTGTTTAAAATTGTTCAGTAAATTTTTTAAGTAACTTACAGCCAATGCAAAACCGGCTGTAAGTGAAAAACACAAAAATGTTCATTTAAACCAGCAAGCAGTAAAACCCAGAATTTTCTACAGACACCTGGGAGGATGAACATCCAACATAACTTATCCTGCATTTTGTGGGGCCTCTTGCTCCCTCTGTACCTGAGCACTCAGCTCCCTCTCGAGCTGTGCATTTAATTCTAAGCATAAACAGGATCTGTAAACATTCCTCACTTGTCACATCCTCCTCTTTTTGTGGATCTTATTATTCATATATGTACAAAGCAACTATCTAAATGCTATCAAGAGCATATCCACATGTTATGACAATACAAGGAATCAACAAGTTGGGATAGAAAGTCCTCCCTCTTTATATCTGCCCTTGTGCAGAAATCTCATTGTGCATCTTTGATCTTGACATCAAATTGAACATGTGCTCTTTGAGGTGTCAACATCATGTCGTCAATACTATACATGTATTAGCACAATGTAGGTTAGATCATAACCCTAGACATGAGATTATGATAAATACTTGAACAAGCTCTAAGCTTCTTTGTACTAGCAAATTCATATTACATTGATCGATGCATCACAAACAATGATTAAGCATTCTACATCAATGTCCTTTACATTTGAGCATGCACTTCTTAAATAATATAATAATTTTCAAGATCTCATGTATCATCACACTTGTTAGTATAAACCAAGACAATATAACACATGATCAAGAGCATAAATGAATTCTTACTTCCTTATGCAACTCTGATCCTAACGAGTCACTGTTTTCTTTTACACAAGAAACGATCAATTAGAAGATATCATAATTATGATCACAAGTCAAGATTCAATCATATGAAGAGTTAGTAAGCTTTCTCACTTATCACAGAAAATATGCTTGAGTCAATCCTTCTAGGAATTACTGGTCTCTTCAAGGGGTCATCAAATTCTTATTCTATCAAATCCATTTTCTGATATAGACTAAGATAACACATCTCTTTGTTCAGATGTCTCAGAAATATTGAATTTAAATCTAGTCAAACAATGAGGTCAATCAATTTTGTAAATATCAGATCTTTATCATCTTTATCACTTTGATGGCCAAAATAAAGTTCAAACCCTTACTATTAGTTTGACAATGTTGAAACCATTTTCTTAGGATCATTGTAGACTTTGTTAGTCTGCACAACAGAGTTAACTACAATCCCTAAGCTCTGATACCATGTTGAAGTTTAGGGTTTGATATAAGAACATTAAAATTTTATACTTTAATGCATAAAACAAAACTAAAACAGAGCTAGATCCAGAACAATATTGTTGTAATAAATTCAAAACATAATTTTCATGACACTCCAATGGTCACTGTGTTAAAGTTGGTCCTTGAGATACAATTTCTCAATTGCAATATACAAAAACTAAACAATAACAATAGTAATAGTACCAAGCAAAACAAACTAACAACTAAAGAGTAGTGATAATAAACTGTAACAATGTAACAATGTTAGTTTAGATCTAGTTTGGATCTGCCTTATACTCGGATAGTTTTAGGGTAATATCTTGTCACTGAAAAGAAAAATCACCAAAGGAACAAATGACATGCCTTATGAGAGAAAATGTTAGGAATAAGGTTAGGCACATACAGTAGTAGTCAATATGACTCAGTCACCAAGTGTGAAAAACCCTAGCAGTGATACTCATCCCCAAACACAGTTAGGCACCACAGGATCACAACCAGTTCAAGAAGATTAACACAAGTCACAGTTCAGATCTTAGCAACCCAACAAGGTCAAGTTAGAGTCCTAACAACCCACAAGAATTATAGCTCTGTCCAAGCATCCCATAGCCCACAGAGATCATAGCTCTGTCCAAACATCCCACAGCCCATAGAGATCACAGCTCTGTCCAAACATCCCACAACCCACAGAGATCACAACTCTGTCCAAACTCCTCATAGAGGTCACAACTCAAGTTCAATGAGCACAAACAAGGTCACAACCCAACACAGGAGGCATCCAAGAGTCATAGTTCAGGTCTGAACAACCCCAAGGGTCACTGCCCACTCTAATAAACAGCAGAAGGGTCACAGCCCAAGTCTGGGCAGCCAACAATGTTCACAACCTAATCTAAGTAGTCACAAAACAGTCACGACCTGTTCAGGAGGTCTTAAAACAATCATCAACAGTCATGGCCTGCTAGAGAAGGCATCAACTGTCCACGTTTTAGTTAAGGTAAGGTCAAATAATCACGACCTACCCAAGAAGGGTTTTGCACAGTCACGACCCAACTCAATAAGGGTTCCATAGTGTCACAAACCAGTAAGAGAGACAACCCACAGTGATGGTTCAGCCTGGGAATGCTGTTAACAAACACGACATAGTCAAAACAGGTTTAGCAGCCCTAGAATAATGACGCCCAGGCTAACAGTCCAAGAGCAACCTACAGAGATGAACACATCCAACATAACCAGTAGCAAAATGGTCATAGATCAACCCATACAGTCACGACCTGCTAAAGGTCACCAAAGATAGTCATGACCCAGTCCACAAGAAGGATGAAGCAGTAAGAACCCAAAACATCCACTCAGAGCAACAGTAACCCTTGGCGTCAATCACAAACCAATAACAATAGCTTGGACAAGGAGACGACAACACTAACAAGCTGAGTGGAGAGGTGGCAGCAACTCAGAGAAACCCTAGATGTCAACCCAATTAGTAGCAACAAACCCTAGAGCAGGTGTAAGATCAGATCTTCAATCTTCTCTTGTGAAGACACCCTCTAAAATGAAATTCAAGACTTGAATTTATAATCTTAACAAGCATTCTAGAAGGGTCAATCCACTACCCTCTAGCTTTTAGGGATGATACCAAACATAACATAAAATGATGTTAGGTTGACTTAGGATAGGGTACTAATGGTCAAGTGGTCATACAAAAAAATAAAACAATAAAAACAATAAGGTTAAGTCATCATAGCAAAGGTAGTCAAGGTACCACATATAAGTTTATAACAAGGGCATTAGGACCAAAAGGACCATAAGTCAACTAAGGTTCACAACAAGGTGGTAAGGCAACCCCTATACCCACAAGACCAAGGTGTACCATAAAGGTGGGAAACAACTCCTTTTACCCATAGGACCAACAAGACCTAGGAGTTTAATCTTTTCTCTCTCAAGGTATATTGTCACATGTGTTCCATATATATTTTTATCATCAAAGTATAAGAAAGAAGATCCAAATTGGATGATGTGATCCTTTGGTCCTCGGTACAACTCCTAAGGGTTAGGTGCTAGTGACATCATCAAGGGGCAGCCAGTCCCTTGAGAAACAACGTAGCAATAACCGAATACGAGAGAGGACATCACATATTATCATCTTGGTCAACTTGACCAAGGTCCACCTCGTTAACTGACCAAGAATGTATTTGTAGGAACTACTTGGTCCCAGACCAAGAATCTGCCTGGCCCCAGACCAGGAATGTCTCTACCTCAACCTGCAGGATCTGCTTGGTCCCAGACCAAGAAAATGCTTGGTCCTAGACCAGGAACCCTAGAGGCATATAGGAGCCCTAACCATGTGTTAGGGACTTTAGCATGGCATCAACCTGCTTGGTCTCAGACCAAGAACCCCAGGAGACTACCGTGGGCCCTAGGGTACCTTCTAGGGCATTACTCTGACCTAGTTAACTGACTAGGGTACCATCCTCCCTTAAAATGGGTCTCGCAGCTGCACTATCTTTAACAATCCCTTCCTCTTTCCATCGACAGGTACCTTCTAGGGCATTACTCTGCCCTAGTTAACTGACTAGGGTACCATCCTCCCTTAGAATGGGTCTTGCAGCTGCACTATTTTTAACAATCCCTTCCTCTTTCCATTGACAGTTAGGGTGTACTAGTCCTAATTTTGTTTTCACCTTCTCTATCAATGAATTTGAGATGATTTTCAGAGGTTAGATGATCTTGGAGCAGAGTACAACAGAAGTCTTCTGTCATCCTCCCACCTTCTATATCCAGCTAATTGCTTCCACCAGTGCATGATATTGGACTTATTGCAGCCTGTCATGTTGGTTATTATGATTTGATTTTATCTCTTGAATAATATACTAACTGGGTTATTCCCAATTAACATTACATTATGCAATGTCCAAAATTAGGCTTATAGATTTATGCCAAAGTATAAATGCTCTATTCAAATTTTACTTAGCTCTCAAAATGACAAAAATTGAAGAGAATAAATTCAGGCAACCATTAGGAGTTTCCTTCAACCTAGAGTTCAAATCTATTGAAAATACAATAATTCAACATATTATAGCAAACGAAGAGTCTTCATGCATATTACTATTAACCATTAATGTACCATAACTGATCAATTGATAAGTTATAACCATGATTAATAATTGATAATTTTGAAGATCACTTCAAAATGAACATGAAGCAGGTCATAACTGTTTTTGTGAGCTACATCAACATGTCCATACCAGTAGTGAATAGAGTGGTTTTCTTGAAGGCTATGACAGGATTAGATAACAGCGTGGGTGAAGTGAGCAATACTGTACCACATAAGGATAGATCAGACCTTGACAACAAATCTTGACCATAAAGATAGAAAAACAGAAACCTTGAGAGCAGACCTTGACAGATCAGAGTTCAAGAGCAAATTTTGACGTAAGGATAGACCAGACCTTGACCAGGAATGGGGTTTATGGTTTGCCTTTAGGTGTTTAGGGTTTCGGAAGTATTTTAATTAAAAGATTGATTGGTTGAGGGATTGGTTGGCCACAAAAGCACTGGAAGTTTCAGGATCCATTTCGACGTTTCAAGCACAGTAACACAAATCATGATTTAAATTGCCAGATCATGAGTTTAAGTCGGATCGGCCCTCAAACCTATGTGCATCCATCATAATTCAAACCATTGTACACAAATATGCAAAGTTTCTCATGTATATAGCAAGCAAGAGTGCATACAACCAAAATAATACCGAGTGCAATCCATATATGAACCAAAGTACATCAATTAATAGATTATAAACTAGGGATTCTTCAAAAACTAGTTTTGAGGCTATCAACATCAATCTGAATAGTCAACACCACCAACATCAAGGTACATATAGGGGTGATGTGTTTGATTAAATGCCAATACCTAACCCTCATACATGATAGAATCCAGTGGAAACATTGCAATCCTAAATTCTTAAAAACTGTTAAGCCTGTTGAATTTTGAATGGGATAGAAACTTTTACATTTTGCATTTGAAGTCCTATGAGGTTGGAACCACTCTCAAACATCCTGAAACAATTAATGGTAATGCTAAAAATTTAAGTAGAAGGATAGAAAATGAAAGATAAGGAGAATGTCAACTTTTACTTTAAGAATTTAATATTACCATTTACTGCTAGTGATGATTACTAAGGTTAGGTATTTTGCTACTAGAGTAGGCTTTTCCTCCTTTAAATAGCATTAGTATTGGCCTAGGGTTAGTTCCTCCCAACCCATCATCGAACTTTTTTGGTATTTTTTAAAGAAAATTTGAAAAAAAAGGCGGGAGCGTTTTTTTTTGTAAGGAAGAGAGCTTCCTAAAACACTGCCGTATGGGAGCGTTTAGGAAGCGCACTTCCCCAGCGCTTCCTGGACGCTTCCTTTGGAAGCGAGCTTCGGGAGCGGGGGCGGAGGGGGGTGGAGCGCTCCCACGCAACATAGGTTTGACCAAGTCAAAATCAGGATTTTGAATGGGCTGGGCGAATTCAAGACTTGGATCTGTGCTGGAAAAATGATGCAAGTGAAACTGTGGCTGCAAAATGAAGGAGAAATGCTAAACTGTGGTCTGGTCTGTGTCTTCAACCTTTGAACCCTAGTCTCTGCCTTCAAATTGTGGTCTTGTCTGTAGCCTTTGCCTTCAAACCTTAGTCTGGTTTACGATGAATTAAATTTCTGAAAATACCATAACTGTATAAATATAATATTCGGAAGATTAAAGACGATTATGTTAGGGTTTATTGCGTTAGATCTATTTTTTACCATGAAATTATTAGTCCTTAAGAAACTTTCTTCTCACTGGTTTGAAATACATATACTATGAAAATATACTTTGACCAAAGTTGACCTGAAACATGTCTTTCCTATGATTTTTAAAAATTGTGATTGGCTTAAAATTATTGATTTGTATTTTAATCTTTAATAATTTTAAACACTTAAAAATTAAGATACATAGATTATAATAATAGCATAATTAAAAGAAATTAATAGCACAATTAAATATATATACATGATATTATTATTATATCAATAGCATAATTATTGTTGACTTGAAATAATAGTATTAAATTGCCATTAATGCAAAATTGTTGATATTAATTGTGATATTTTCGTAATTGCACTGAGAGTAGCGAGGTGCTCTACAGCCCAGTATTGGGGAGATGTTGTAACACATAACATTGTGTAATGTTATGTAACATGACATTTTAATAAAAAATTAAAAAAATAAAAATAAAATTGCAAATGATGTTGGCTTAAATAAAAAAAAGTATTTTGATTTCATTTTGAAGCTAGATATTTTAAGCACGGAGAGGGATGAAATATATTAAGGTGTAAATTGTTTCTTAACATGTAAAAATTTATGATTAAAATAAAATTACACCTCAAGAAATTGGATCTCTCTCGGCGCTTGATAGATCTGTATTTAAGATGGGTTTATGCTGGTTCTGACACATGTATCCACCTTATGGTGTGTCGAATCTGAAGGTGGGTAGGGTATGTAGGTGTACATTGACAAAGCAATCAAATGGTTGTGCAGAGGGGATTGGAATCTGGTATCATATTAATGTATTATATATGAAGATACCTAGTCATCCATGAATTTTGGACATCTATTGATATTTTGCACTGTATGGATATGGCGTTATTGAATATCAATGAAAAAAGTTTTTTCATTCCAAATTTGTATATATATATTTGTAATTGCCAATTTTTCATGATCTGACTTGAACTCTCTGCTTTTTTGCCTCGCCGATTTTTTGCTGATTCCTTGTCTGGTAACATTGGAACTTTAAAGATCTGTTTGTTTTTCCATGGGATATGTATTATGGGCTCAGGATCTGTTTCCTTCTCCAGTGGGTCCATTTCCATGACAGATCCTAGGAGATCCGGATCTGCGCATCGTACACATTAGGGTGGTGGATCTGGTAACACAAGATGGGTCTTTTGGTAAAGAAGAGAGACAACTTGATCAACCATAATCTTAACTAAATATGGGTTTTAGGCAACAAACTTTCCAGGTTAAGTTAATCTTTTGTATTCTGTACCTTATTTTCTCTTCTCCTGCAAATATTAATAATTAATTTCAGTAGAAGTGTTTTCCTAATCCGGCATATTTGTTTGTGTGGGTAAGATTGACTAGAAATGCACATTCTATTTGATTTTTTTATGATCAATAGTCTGTTCTTTTAGAATTTTAACATAGGAAACTTAAAATTTCTGAGTTTGTTTTTTTTGTTTTCTTTGTAAAATACACATCCCTGGGAAACCCCCCAGGCACTTCCCCTCATTCTGAGGGTACCTAGGGTAAACTGGGTTCTGTAGAAGCTCAGGGATTTGCCAACACAGGGCTCAAGTCCATTACAACAATATACTCATTAAGAGCTCAACATGTCACTTGCAGGAACTGAACCTGGGTGGGGAGGATAACACTCACAACTGTCCGGGCTAGACCCAATTGATGAAACTTAATATTTCTGAGTTTCTGATGTCTTTTTTAGATTCCAAACTTGTTTAGCATCACTCGTAAATGACCTGTCTGTTATCTTCTATGATTTTCCAGGAGCACCATTTCTCTCTGCTACAACGTGAGACAGAAAAATTACGGACTGACATAGACAAAATGCGCAGTGAATTAAGGTCCCGAGTGCTGCTGTTGAATTGTGTTATTTATTTTAGTTCGTTTGATTTGTCAGGCTTTCTTCACAGCATTTTAATTTTGACAGGTATGAAATTGACAAAGTTACTGCGGGCCAGCGTTTGGATTTGAATTTGGAAAGGGGGTAAGCCTTCCTTCAAAATTGGCAATATAAATTTTCAAGGAACACATATTTAGAGATGGAAGAAACATAAAATAATAATCATATGGAATGTGTAGGAAATTAGTGTATTTTTAAATTGTGGTTTTGCAAATAATAGTTTGTTTGCTTGGCAGTTGTTATGTTCTTTTGATCCTTGGACACTATTTACTAGGAAACTATTTGATCCTTGTGTTTGGCTCACCAATGTAGGCGCATTCGTGATGAACTGGCAAATCAGAGTGCAGAAACATCAACCCTCACAAACAAACTTGATAGGGTGGGTTTTAATAACTTGAGTGCTTATTTATGAATGTTTTTCTATGGAATGCAAATATTTTCGTTAAAACATTTGATTGATCTTTAACAGGAGATTCATACACTCAAGACACACTTGGAAGCTGCGAAGTACGATGTGATCAAGTATTGTATAGGTATGATGACCTCCCTTGTGATATTCAGCTTTTGTGTTATGCCTAGAGGGTAGCAGTAATGTGAAGACCATTTGTGTAACCAGGTATTGTGACTGTTTTGCAGGTACCATTGTGTCAGTAACTGCTCTTGGTTTGGGTTTGCTTCGCATTTTCTTGTGAACTTGTAAAAGAGAAATCCGAAGTTGAACTAATCTCCTGCAGTTACTCTAATTCAAAAATTCTTTGGTGCCTGCTGCAAGACACCCAAATTCTTTTTGTTGAAGGTTTAATCAGGAAATGTTACTAGATATCTTTCACCAATTGAGGTGGTGTGTTCTGGCTTTACCCAAGATTTCATGACAGCCAAGCAGATTGTAAGTTTTATTCAGCATTAGCTGCAGGTTGTTGATCAGTGGGTACTAAGCCGGCTGAATATTGACTGTCTTTGGTCTAATATCTACAGATTAGTCTAACCAATTTTCGAACTAGGATGCTGGGCACATTTATGGATGCATGCCCAAGGAAAATAGGATTTGTATTTGTTTGAACCTGGAAACTATATGTGAGTGAAATAAAAGCATCTCGATGCGACACTATACGCTCTGCAGTGGTTTCATCGTTGACTCAGATGTGAAAAATTGTAAAAAAGTAAAAATATGATATAAGCTCTATAAACAATCAATTTTCCCAGTGTTTATTAATTTAATGTCCTGTGAGTTCACTATGAATCACATTGTAAGCAGAAATGCAAGTCAACAGGTTTCCCCTCATGTCATCTGAGTACATTTCTCAGGAGAATTATACCTTAATGCTCTTTTAATCATACATCTGTCATATGCTTCTAGTTTTTACCTTTACGTCATGATGATTGTACAGACATGATTATCATTTTCCTATCTGCCACTAGTTGTAGCTGTAATGCAGTCTTGTCGTAGACATGCACAGGCTTCATAGCAGGGTATACCATTGCTTAACTAGGTCTTTCAGTATGCAGTAGTGTAAAAGTTATAAAACGTATGATGCAGAAGTGGTTTTCGAAAACTCTGAATATTTTTTATTTAGCTCATGGAAGGTATCATGGAAGGTAGAAATAATATTTCTAATGTTGTTGGGTTAGCACTAACTTATTTTATGGGAGTTGGACATTAGAAGCATAGCCAAGAATTTTCTTTTCCACCATCCTAATATGGTAAAATGACAGACTTGTACTTTTACTTAAGATTTCGACATGGAATCTGATACGTAAACAAGATTACAATAATGATTCCAGTTCAGTTGAATTTTCTGATGCCTACTCATGCGTCAGTTCACTGGACAAGAAAGAAGTAGAGCTATGTTGATTGTTCCTTGCCCGGGGCCCTTCTATCCTGTTCTTCCTCATGCGTCAGTTCACTGGACAAGAAAGAAGTAGAGCTATGTTGACTGTTCCTTGCCCGGGGCCCTTCTATCCCGTTCTTCCTTGTATCAATTCCTATAATGTGATCATACTCCCTTCCCGTCTTGATTCTTTGCCAGCCTTGTCCCGTCTCTTTCAAGTCACAAATGGCCGAGGTCCAAAATAATACGGCCTGGGTGAGCTGTAACAGATTCTGCTATAATCTTGTGCAAGGGTTTTGGTTCTCTGCCCCCTCTTATGTATATAAAATGGGTTGGGGACTTCCGTGTTATTCACGTCTCCAACATAGATCTTTGGAAGTCAAGGGTGATCCTGTGAGAGCCGGCAAAGGCTTCTGTGGAGAGCTCTTATTGATAGAATATTCGATATCTCTGGGGAATTTCATTTTTCTTATCTAGATCTGATCACAGGTGGCTGAATTGGTCGTCCTTCCCTTCAAGGCTACATTGTCTCCTTGAAAAGCGGGGCACCATAATGCACCCCGCCCCCCACTTGCATCTCCATTATTACCGTTGTATGTCTGGATTTTAGATTTCTATTATTGTCTTGACATATTAGGCAGCATCGATAGATTGGTTTCTTGCAGACTAGGTCATGGGGCTAGAGGAATTTGATGAAATTTTCGTTGTGGAAAAACCTGCCAAAGCCTTGCTGTTTGAGATATTTCTGCTTTAGATGGAGATACAACCACATGCACTGGAGCATGATGTCAAATTTATTGATCCTGGATTACACAGAAGATCAGGTGAGATGGCATTCACATATAGAGCATTCGATTAGTCGTTTTGGCGACCCTTGTTTAAGTCTGCCACCATGAGGGCCTGTTTTAGAGTGAAGTTGTTTTTGTTTCCAGTACAATAGTCTGGCATCGTAATCCGTTTGTGAAAATTTTAATCGGTGAAACTGTCTCCTTTTAGATAATTGTTTTGGATGAAGTAAATCCAAACTTAACCCTGCAGCAATTCCTGTTTACAATTTATTTCAAAGTCTATTTTAGTTCCTTGTATGCTTTTAGTTTTCCAATAATCAATATAAACTACTTTTTCCTTTTTTTTGGTTCCCAATGTATTACTAACCATATCTAAATTTTAGGGATTAATCATGGAGTACTTTACTAACCATATCTAAATTTTAGGGATTAATCATGGAGTACTTTAGATGAAATCCTTGTTTCTGATTGTTTTCAAGTTAATAACGAGTTTGGTTATCACTTGTTAATGTCGCTACGATGTTTGAAGACTTTTCTAAAACCTTTTTCCAATTCTAATCAATTTTTGCCCAGATATATTCAATTTATTTTTGGTAAAGGTAAATTTAGGGAAACGATTCTTAATAATTTTATAAGTAATTAAGAAAAAGAAGTAAATAACCTTTAACTTTTTCTATATGAAGGGAAAAATGGCAACATAAAGCATATTTATTTGAATATACAAAGAATTCACAAACGCAAAAGTTAACAAAGATGAATATAAAGCATATTTATTTGAATATACAAAGAATTCACTAACGCAAAAGTTAACAAAGATGAATAATTGAAGACCAATTAAAGTTTCTACATTTTCTTCGACGAATTGTTCCAATTGGTAAGGAGTATGATAACAAACTAAATCTCAACTTATTAGACAACTTCAAGCATAAGCATATGGAACAAATAATTTCTGGTTCTAGTCTTTTAAATTTTGCTAAAGATTAATGATATTTCTTAAAAAAAAAAAGGAAACTTATGATAAAACTGATGTTTTTTTAACTATTTAGAAAAGGCATGGCCAATTTGATTGATTATTAATTTGTAGAACTTGGTGGTGATGAAATAACATAAATGTGGAAGATATTTTATTGTACTTTTTATTATAATATTGTTGTTCCTCCCGATTGGAGATGTTGTTTCTCCGATTGGAGATGTCATTGATGTAAATGGTCATTTGTTGTCTTTCTGTTTCGAAGATGTTATTCCTCTGATTGGGGATGTCATTGATGTAATTGGTCATGTAAAGTCTTGAGGTAAAACCTCCATTGTAAGTCGGGCAATAATACCCATAAAAGAATTATTAAAATGTATTTTTCTCTCCTAGGACAAGTTGACTTTGTTGGGAAGATGAAGTCGGCCTGGTTGGGTTATTAGACTTCACAACTGATGTGTATAAATAGATGAGGCATCCTCATTTGGACACAGTCACAACTCTTGCAGGTTCGCTAGAGAGAGAAAGAGGAGTTCATCTAAAGGAGGAGAAGTAGTCTATCTTAATCTTGTGGTCTTACACTAACTTGGTTGGATTCTATATCGAGGAGGTATTGCTAGGTTTTCTTCCTGAGGGTTTCCCAAGATAAATCTATGTGTCTTCTTTGTCTTGCTGTGCTTGTTTTTTTATATTTTAAACTAGGGGAATCGACAACTGGAGTTGGGCTGGTACTCGCATGACACGGGGTCCATGGATCAATTCCTGCTACCACTATACTCGTAGGTGTCCCACACTCGCCGCAAGACATGGGACACATGTAAATCTGGGTGGGATTTGAACTCGTGACCTTCAATTTACAACAACTTCATAACAACTTGAACCGCCAATGAGCCACACCTGTGCATGCTATCTTGCTATGATTGTTATTCTTTCAATGATCTTATTACTAGGCATAAAACTTTTAAAAATCCAACATGGTATCAGAGCCATCTGAAAGAAGACATTGTGTCGCTGTTTTTCTTGTAGTACAAGAAGCTAGGGTTTGTTATTTCAGGCAACTCCCTCATCAGATCAATTGAAAAAGAAGGTTAGTTCAACTCGCCCTAGGAGGGTGCATCTTTTTGTGGTGGCAGATTTTAATTTCAAAGATTTTCAATTTTTGACTTGCCACTGCTGCTAGGAGGAACTAGGGCTTTATATTTTTCAAGGTTCGATCTCCAATTTCATGAAAAGCAAGATATAGTCTAGCTTGCCTTGGGGAGGCACATCTTTTCCACCATTCAACCCTAGAAGTGTTTACAAATGAAAAATTAGGGTTTTACCATCAAACCTTGGGATATCCTAAAGGAGGTTCCAGAAGTAGTCCTCAAATTGGTAAGTACTACTTCCTATATTTCCATTTCAGGTTCTCATTCCTTGAAGATGACAAACAAAACCAAGCTTGATGAAAAGCTCGAAGGAGTAGAAAATTTCAGAGCATGGAAGTACACAATCATGCTCATCTTTGAAGAAAATGACATAGAAGGCTACATCAAAGAAGAGGTCAAGGAGCCAGAGGGAGATGAAGCAAAGACCAGGCACAAGAAGGACATGATCAAATCCAAAAGGATCATCACTGACTCCATTAAGGATAATTTGATTCCTTAAGTATCATCAAATAATACTCCAAAATAAATGTTTGATGCTCCGACAAATCTATTTGAAGGAAAGAACATCAACTTAAGAATGACCTTGAGAAATCAACTCAAGGGAGTGGAGATTCAAAAGGGCGAAACGATGTAGTCAGACTTTACAAGTCTCTCAAATCAAAGAACAATTGGAGGCAATCGGTGACATGGTGGAGGAAGCAGAAGTTGTGATGCTCGTCTTGAATGGTCTTCCAAGGGATTGAGAATCTTTCATCAAAGGTATATGTGCTAGAAGAAAGCTCACCAAGTTTAGCATACTTTGTGAAGAGTGTGTGCCGGAAGAAGGAAGAATAGCCAATAGAGAAGAGAAGTTAAATGATGATGAAGATCAAGCCTTGACAGCTCATGCAAAGAACTGATCAAACAAGAGAAAGGTCTGTGATTAATCTCCCAGAAGAAATCAAAAGTTTCAAAGGAACTGAAGACACAAAAGAGACTTCTCATCTTTTGAATTCTTCATGTCATAAGATGGGACACATTGCAAGAAATTGTCTACTCAAAGCAGAACACTTCAAGAAGGGAAATAAGAAGTTTCTATACCCATGCAGTAGAAGATGATGACTCAGGCAAAGAAAAGAACAATGAATATGGAGACTCCACTGAAGAATATGTCTTGATATCATCCCTTACTGGATTAGTGTCTCATGGACGTGACACTTGGCTTGTAGACAATGGAGCTTCTAGACATATGACAGGTTATAAAGGCTCTTTTCGAAGTCTTGTCTAGAAAGGCTCATCAAGGACATGGGAGAAAACTTTTACAAATTGGACTCGGGGAAGTCTATGAAGATGAAGGAAGTCTTATATGTCCTAGGATTGAAAAAGAATATACTTTTTATTATTATCTCAAGCTCTAGACAAGAATGGTTTTAGAGTTGCTTTTGTAGATGGAGAAGTACTTATGTGGCCAAAGGAAAAGACAATAGATGATGCAATTGTGATTGGAGTAGAAGGATTTTACAAGCTAAAGGGACATACATACTCAACCCATGTGAATTATGGTACATAAGGCTTGCTCATGTGAACTACAAAGCACCACCAATTGTGAGCAAGATTGCCATAGGTTTACCATAAATTCAAGTCAATCATGAAGGGGTTTTGCAAAATATGTGCTCAAGGGAAGAACACTAAGAACCCTTTTCTAAGTAGCAACAATAAAGCAGAAAATATCTTGGATATTTATCATTCATATGTATGCGGTCCCATGTGAATTATGTTATAGAAGACTTGCTCATGTGAACTACAAAGCACTACCAATTGTGAGAAAGATTGTCATAGGTTTACCTGAAATTCAACTCAATCATGAAGTGGTTTGCAAAGGATGTGCTCAAGGGAAGAACACCAAGAACTCATTTCTAAGTAGCAACAGTAAAGCAGAAAGAATCTTGGATATTATTCATTCATATGTATGCGGTCCAATGTCAACCACTTCACTACGTGAGTATGTATATTATGTTTTTTTTATAGATGACTACTCCCACAAGACTTGGATTTACTTCTTGAAAGACAAAGATGAAGTATTTGAAAAGTTCAAAGAATTCAAGGCTTTTGTGGAAAACTTATTTGAAAATATCAAGACCTTGAGATCCGACAATGGAGGAGAATTCACTTCCAATGAATTCAAAGATTTCTACAAGAAAAACTGAGATTAAGAGGGAGCTCACTATACCTTATAATCCTCAACAGAATGGAGTGGCATAAAGAAATAATAGAACCATTATGAAAGTTGTGAAAGCCATGATTCATGACCAAGGCTTACCCATGCACCTATGGGTTGAAGTAGCTAGAATTGCATTATATGTTCAGCACATAATTGCTCATAGTGCTCTTGGGAACAAAACTCTAGAAGAGATGTTTACTGGGGAGAACCCTGAAGTCGGCCACCTAAATATTTTTGGTTGTCTTGTGTTTATACATGTTCCCAAGGAGAAAAGAACGAAATTGGACCCTTTTAGAAAGAAGGGAATATTGTTGGGTATAGTAATCAGTCGAAATCTTACAGAGTGTACATTCTAGGTTTTCGCTAGATCAAAAGCAACAGAGATGTTAAATTTGATGAAGATGCAACTTCCAATAAGTCCAGAAAGAACCATGCTGATGAAGATCAAGAAGAACATGAAGCCCCCAGAATGCTAGTCCACAATGTTGAAGAAGAATTAATACCAGAAGACCATGACATGGCAAAGCCTCAAAGGCCTATGGAGATGCCTCAAGAGATGATCTCACAGAAAAGAAGACCAACTTGGGCTCATGATGTGATTCAAGGTGTAGAAAATATGGAGCTCTAGAAAGAAGCAAAAGTTCAAGTATCCATTCCAACTATGTGGCTGTTGAATAAGTTGTCATTGATGCCAACAGTGCCTGGTCATTGATGCCAACAGTTGAGTCTTGGTGCCCCTTGTGGAGCCCCTAAGGGTTAGTGTTTGTTTTGTGGTTGTCTGTGTCAAGAGGAGACCTTTTGACTTTGCCCAAGCCCAAGTCTGAAGCCCTTGGAGCCCTTGGGACAATAGCAAAAGCCCTAAACTTCCTGGAAAATGGTCATCCAAGTTGGTTTAATCAAAATATTAACAAGATTAAATGATAAAAAAAAAAATAATAAATTTTTTTTTTTTTTAAATATTTCAAAATCCAACTTTTGAAAATTAACCCCTAAAAATTAAAACAAATTAAAATCTATTTTTTAAAGACTATTGCTTTAAAACAAGGAATGTTTACTTTAAAATAAATTATGACAAATTAAAACATGATAAAATATTTGAATAGAATTTTTTTAAAAAATAACTTTTATTTAATATAAAAATTAACTCAATAAAAGAAGGAAAAGTCTAAAATGACCAAAAAAATATATAATATATTCATTAAAATCAGGAAACTATCATTTTATTTATCCATATAAATAGAGCCATATTTTTTCGATTGATTTTTTGAGAAGTGCTCGATTAAAGCATCAGTCGTGTTTTTTTATGGCTGTAGTGAATTTGTGACAGCGCTGAGTTTTGTGATCTGTTTTAGCCGAGAGGGTTTAAAGGTACCAAATTTGGAATTAAGAAGAGAAGAATTGGTGGAATGACAGTTTTGACAGGAGTTACGTGGGCTCTATTCTGATCTGCCCTCGGGTGTGAAGTGCGATGGACTTAAGCTATGTTATAATTTTTTAACTAAGACAATTTTTATCGAAGGGCAAGCAAAAGCCATTTGGAACGTATAGCCAGAACCAGGAGGTGCTTCAAAAGCAAGTTTCTACGCTTAATTGATCGGAGGGCATGGAGGCGCTAAGATAAGCAAATGCTGCTTCAAAGGCAGAGGCAAATCTCTCTCAGATCGGCAATCTGCTACAGCGGATCGGGAGTTTTCCGGGCCCAAATTTGAAATCGTTTGTTTTACAGCGATGTCAAGGGCCAGATTTGTTTCACATTAAACGAGCTGGTATAGCTGTAGAAGGCGTCCCATCCTTCATTCCGAAGCAGTGGCATAATTAAAGTGATCTTCTCCATTGTGGGTTGCAGGTGGTACAGCTTCTGGAAAGACTACGGTCTGTGACATGATCTTACAGCAGCTTCATGTTCATCGTGTCATTCTTGTTCATCAGATGCCTTTGACACCGAGAAAATTCTTGATTGTATCAATACATTGAAGCTATATATATATATATATATATATATATATTCTATTTGCTATTTCAAGCATCAACAACGATGTGATTGAAGCAGTGGGTCTAGAACAAAGGTTTCAGCTCTTTCATATCAGAGGTTTCAGCAGGCTGGGGTCGTATAAGTTGCAGGGGCTTTGATCGGTTGTCATAATAAACAGGTATTGCACTGATTTGAGGCATATTATTAAGCTGCTGCCAAAAGTGGAAGAATCGAAGTATTTTATCTTTAGGCTGGTGCGAAAGAATTGAAAGATCATCTTCAGTACTCTACAGCAGTCCTTGTTTGCAGCAGTGAATTTTTACAAATTCAATGATGAGGTATGTACATATTTACAGTGGTATGTGTGAACAGTTCATGCAATGAATAGTGATGTTAATGTAAACTGGCTTGAATGGATAAAAGTGTAGTAGTGTAAAGTGTTTTGAGTGTACAACGGTGTATAGTGGTGTGTACTAAGTGAGCAGTGATGTGTCCTTGTGAGAATATATTAGTTGTGATATGATATGTACAGCAGCATATACACAGTCCATTCTTATCATCATCTACAGCCAGAGGTATGTATACAGCAGTATATACAGTGTTATGTAATGGAATAGTGATGTACATGTTTGTGTAAAGTACAGCAGTGATGAGCTATGAGTGATATAATGATATGGTCAGTGATGAGGCTGACTTGGTAGTGTGTGTCAGTAATAAGGCTGACTCAGCTGTGTGTGGAAGTGATAAGATTGACTTGACAATAACCAGCAGTGTTAATAAGCAGCTTGATCAGCATGACCGTGATGACATGAGCAGAGAATTGACGTGACAGTTTGGCAGTGATCAGAGTGCAGTGGTTATCAACAGAGAGTACAGGTTTTGATATTTGACAGGTTCACAGGTTCGGCATATTAGCAGAGAGTACAGGTTTTGGTATTTGACAGGTTCACAGGTTCGGCATATCAGCAGAGAGTACAGGTTTTGGTATTTGACAGGTCCACAGGTTCGGCAATATTCTTCTTATCAGGGTGGCAGGATGGGGCAAGGAAAGGAGGTCGTAGCCTCCTTCCGGTAGAAGCCGAAAAACTAGGGAGTGGTAGCTTCCTTCAGGTTGCAGCCTGTAAAACAGGGGGTCGTAGCCTCCTTTCAGTTGAAGCTGAAAAATTGAAGTCTATATAATAAGACAGTTGTTCTTTTCATCCAGTTATTTTTGGACAACTATTATTAAAAGGGCTTCCGTGGTTTTACCCCCAGGACTTGGGTTTCCACGTAAAAATCTCGTGTACTGTGCATCTTGTTATTTTTCATGATTGTTGATGATATGCTGCTATGATTGGTGATTAGCAACTTGCTCGTGATTGAAATTTTTTTAAGTATTAGGAAATACTGATTCACCCCCCTCTCAGTATTTCAACAGTGGCCTTGATGTGTAATATTGTTGATACAGAACCTACATGTTTTAAGGAAGCTACAAAGAAGAACAGATGGATGGACCAGGAGAGAAGTCAATTGTTTCTTCAAAATGGATATTCAAGACAAAATGTTTAACAGACGAAAGTATCGAGAAGTACATGGCAAGATTTGTAGCTTGAGTATTTTCACAAAAAGAAGGAATTGATTATGAAGATACTTTTGCACCAATTGCAAGATATATCTCAATCAGAACTATTCTTTCCTTGGCAGCTAAGATGAAATGGAGGCTACATCAAATGGATGTAAAGACTACATTTCTAAATGGAGTGATAGAAGAAGTATACGTTGAACAACTTCTAGGTTTCGAAACCCATGACATAAATTCACATGTATGCATATTGAAGAAAGCACTATAAGGGTTAAAGCAAACACCCAGGGTGTGGTTGGCAGAATTGATGGATTCCTGATGAGCTTGGGCTTTACCAAGAGTAAAGTAGACTCCAACCTTTACTATAAGGTTGTCAATGAAGGTCTTATGATTCTATTGCTGTATGTTGATGACTTATTCCTAACAAGTGAGGAGAAGCTCATTGATGAATATAAGAAGAAGCTTATTGCAGAATTCGAAATGAAAGATCTTGGCATAATGCACTATTTTTTTTCGGTCTTGAAGTATGGCAGTTCCTAGATGAGATATTCTTAAACCAAGGAAAATATGCTGTTGAAATACTATAGATATTTGGGATGCTAGATTTCAAAGCTATGAACACTTCGATGTTGACTAACTTGAAGTTGCTGAATGATGATTCCTCAGATACAGTTGATGCCACATTATACTGAAAGATTATTGGCTCTCTGATGTATCTAACGAATACTCGACCGGATATATGTTTTGCTGTAAACACATTGATTAATATATGGTGGAGCCTCAACATGTTCACTTAGTTGCAGCAAAACACGTGAAGAGGTACCTTAAGGGTACATTGGATTGTGGCCTCAGATATGCAACTGATTTTGAGATTAGACTACATGGCTATACACATTTAGATTGGGTTGGGAGCACCGATGACAGAAAGAGTACCTTAGGATGTTTCAGTTTGGGATCAGGTGTGATCTCATGGCTCAGTAGAAAACAAACTTGTGTTTCCCTTAATACAACAGAGGTTGAATACATTGCCGCATGTTCAGCCTGTAGTGAAGCAATGTGGCTCCGCAAGATGTTGACAAGATTGTTTTATACAGAGATGGATGTGATTGATATCTACTGTGATAATCAGAGTTGCATCAAGCTGACAAAAAATGCTATGTTACATGACAAGTCGAAACACAGAGATAAAGTTCCATTATATTTGAGACACGGTGCAGAGGGGAGTTGTGCAACTCCAATACATTCCTACCGAGGAACAAGTGGTCGATGTATTGACTAAGCCTCTATCTTGTGTAAAGTTTGAATACTTTCGAGACAAGCTTGGTGTAGTCCGGAAGGACCTCCCTCGAAAGAGGGAGTGATGATGACGATGTTGCTGTAGGTTTCTTGTTGCAGTGGTGTGGTAGCTCAGTTTAGGGAGGGTATGCCTTGCTAGGATTGTTTGGCCCGAAAGGGTTAGTAAGTCAGACGATGCCTTTTTTGCCCTAGGGGGATTAGTATGTCTGGCTAGGCTTGTTTGGCTTGAAAGGGTTAGTAATCCACACAAACGCTCGATGGATCTATCAGAGTACCCACTGAGATGCTGCTTTAGATGTCCTAAGGGAATGATGATGTGGTCCCAACACTCTGTGCTGATGAAAACACTCTGTGCTAATGATGCTGATGTGGTTCCAGTACTCTGTGCTGCTATTGTTGATGTTGCTCCAACATTTCTATGCTGATGATGTTGTCTCAGTGTTCTATGCTGCTGCTGATGATGTTCCAACATCTCCATGCCGATGATGCGAATGATGATCTAACATTTATTTGTTGATGATGTTGTTTTCAGCACTAACATGCTAACGATGTTGTTGTTGTCCTAGTATTCATACACAGATGTTGTAGATGATCATGATGTCCCAGTACTCACATTGTGATGATGGTGATGATGATGTACCAGTATCATATACTTATGTTGCAGTTGACAAAGATGTTCCAGTATTCACATATTGATGTTACAGATGATGATCTTCCAGTACTCACATACTGATGATGATGATGATTCTCTGTGATGATGATGTTCCACGATGATGATGTTCCAGATGCTTATGATGTTGTTTTAACAAAAATTTCTAAGACATATAGATGCACCAGTCAGTTGTACAACTATAGCTAATGTTGTTGATGTAGAATACCTTCCTTATTAAGACTGTTAAAATAATGCAATTGCGAAAGATATTTTATTGTACTTATTATTATATTATTGTTGTCCCTCCCTTCCGGAGATGTTATTCCTTTGATTAGGGATTCCATTGATGTAATTGGTCATGTAAAGTCTTGAGGTAAAACCTTCATTGTAAGTCAGGTCAATAGTACCCAAACAATAATTATTAAAATGTATTTTTATGTCTCTTAGGACAAGTCAACCTTGTTGGGTTATTAGACTTCACAGTTGATGTGTATAAATAGATGAGGAAACCTTCTCATTAGGACACACTCATAACTAAAAAAGATTCGTCAGAGAGAAAAAGAGGAGTCCATCTTGCGGAGGAGAAACAATCTATCTTAGTCTCGTGGTCTTACACAATACTTGGTTGGATTCTATATCGATGAAGTTTTGCTGGGTTTTCTTCCCCATGAGGGTTTCACATGATAAATCTTTGTCTTTTTTGTCTTCCCGTTGTTGTCATTCTTTTAGTGATCTTCTTATTATTGGGCATAAAACTTTTAAAAATCTAACAATTGGAACCTATAGTTGTTTATGTAAACACTTGTTTGACATATATAGTTGACCACATTAAGGGAGTTGATTATTGAAGGAGTTCTTTTGCTGAGTGGACTTGATTCACATACGTAGTTATCAAATCCACATTTTATGGAGAAAATATGGGGTGTGGACCCGTACACTTGTTAGAATATTGAAAATATGCATAACACACAACAATACACTTACACTAACATGTAAATCAATGGCAAAGATTTATTAGCATGGAGTATCTATAACGTCCCCGACCCTCCGACCGGTGAAGATGACGCTACCAAACCCTTATCTATCTGGGCAACTAGCCCCATGAACATACACACATAAAAACTGAAATGCTTTGAAGTAAAACATGCATACATTGTTACCATACAACGGAAGCAAAACCATACATTCAAGCATTTAGCATGTTCATAATTTTCATTAAACAACAAAATACAATTTGCAGAGATGAGATAGTTAAGAATACTTATTTTATGAAGAATTCGTCCCGCAACCAGCTACGTTGCTGCAACATTCCACCCAACCATAGGCTAGTGTGCTCCTTCATCTCTCAGTAACACTGCCACCCCCGAGCTAGGCATGATTCCCCAAGGAATAAGGAACTAAGCAGGGAAAAGATGCATAAATCAGCCATGTCAACACAGTTGGGTTTATCAGGCCATCAGGGAGCTGGAAAAAGCTGAATGCTAAGCTGGTGGGATCACTGAAGAGCTAAGGACACCTACACCAGAACTAGCTTGACTTCTAAGACACCCACACACACCCAACACAAGGAATCAGTCCCTTCTCTGCTACACAGTCCCTGAATTCCCTTCCAGTGCTATTCAGGGGTTGTGGAGAAGAAAGCTAGTTCTCTAGCTCTGTCTATGTGGCTCCCAAACACACCAGGTTTATCAAGCATACCAAGCCTTCATTCCCACTCCAACACAGTCCAAATACCAACCACTGCATACACACAACAAAACAAGAAATTCACAGCTCTGGGGAAGAAAATCAAACACCACAGAACAACCAAGGTGACAATTTGGGTAATACGCAGCTCTGATTGGGAAATTCGATTCCTGAGTCGTTCTTGGCCCTATCATGGCCAAAATGACCCAATAAGAACCCACAACAACCCAAAACAAAAAATGAACCCACAACAAACCAAAATGAAAATGAACCCATAGAAAACCAAAATTGTGGGGAAACCAACAACGATTTCTCAGCTGCGTGAGGAAGGAAAAACAACTCGTGTGGAGGTGAATTCCAAGCCTGTGCATGAGAATAAAATGTCCAGGAACCCCAATCGTAAATGAGAACCCACAACAACCCAAAACGTGAATGGCACATACACACAACAAAATCATGCACGTGAGGCCGCACTCCCAGCTCTCTGCATGAGTAAACATGCCAAAACCTGTGCATGAGGAGAAGAAATCCTGTCTCTGCGTGAGAATAGGCAAGAATGGAAGAATGCCGACGTGAGGGTGAAAGAGTCTGCTCGTGGAGTGTACGTGTGGGAAAGGATTGACAGTCCTGCCACACACCACTGCCCATCAATAACTGCCCAACTAACATCAGAGGTTTTTAATTTGGTAGTTGACTGCTTGAGACAAGGAAAGGTGAGTAACTCAAAAGGGTGGGTGACAACTAAATGGGTTTAACAGCTGACACTTGGCTTTTCCCCATTGGCTCAAGGTTTAATAATTCCCCCTCCTTATCCTTAGGAAAATCATGCCTTTTTCATCATGGTTGCATTGACATAGCTGGTTGGGGTTTATTTTAATTAGAAATGCATATTTACATGATGCCAAAATTATAATGTGTCGGATATCACGATATACCATCGTAAACGATTTTAATCGCCAGAACATTAAACGCTAAATCAATGGTGGGGCTTTTGCCTTTAGCTCCACACTACGATTAATTACAATATATACATCATATACATTTAATGCAAACGTGGTCAAAAATGGGGTGTTACATTCCCCTCCCCCTTCAATAGCACTGTCCTCGGTGCTTTACAAAATTGAGCAAAATGCTACATTGGTACTGCCTCAGTGTTCCGCAGAATTGAACAAAAATGGATGTGCCAATCGCATGGCATCCTCCAGCTCCCACGTAGCTTCTTCAGGACCGTAGTGCTCCCATTACACCTTTACCTGCCCTATGGCTCAGTTCCGGAGCATTATGACCTTCCTGTCGAGGATGCGCATTGGCTCGATTTGGAACTCTCCCTTGGGTTCCATCTGAATCACATCCCAATTTATCACGTGGTTAGGATCATGTACACATTTCTTAAGCAAAGAAACATGAAAAATATTATGAGCTCTAGTGCTAGCAAGCAATGCAAGTCTATATGCAACTGGCCCTATTCTTTCAAGCACTTCAAACGACCCACAATATCTTTGTGACAGCTTGGCACAACTTCCAAGCTTCAAGGAACTCTTCTTTGCCCTCACTCTGAGGTAAACATGATCCCCAACATTGAACTCTCTGTTCACCCTATGCTTATCTGCATAGCTTTTCTGTCTGTCCTGGGATGCTTTCAGATTCTGTCTGATCTTTACAACCGCTTGCTCCATTTCTTTGAGCAATTCTGGACCAAGCACAACCCTGTTCACTGGGTTATCCCAAGTCACTGGTGTCCTATACCTTCTTCCATACAAAGCTTCATACGGACTCATCCCCAAGGATGCCTGCTGTCCATTGTTATAAGCAAACTCTACCAAGTGTAGATAATCTTTCCACTTGGTTGGCTTATCCATCACATACATGTGAAGCATGTCTTCGAGCACTTGATTAACTCTCTATGTCTGCCCATCTGTCTGAGGATGGTATGCAGTGTCGAAGTTCAACTTTGTACCCAAATCTGCAAACAACCCCTTCCAAAAATTGGAAGTGAACTTGACATATCTGTCAGAGACTATTGCCTTAGGCAATCTATGCAATTTGAAAATCTCCTTCATGAAGATCTTCACAATGTCATCAGTCTTATGCATAGACTTCACTGGTATAAAATGCATTGCCTTTGTCAACTTGTCCACCACAACCATGATGGAATCATGTTGTCTCCAAGTCATCGGTAATCCTGTAATAAAATCCATGGAAATAACTTCCAATTTCCATTTTGGAATTGGCAAAGGCTACAACAAATTTGCTGGGTGTTGATGCTCGACCTTTACCTGCTGACATTTCATGCACCTTGAAATGTATTCAGCCATGTCCTTTTACATTCCTAGCCAAAAGTATTTTTTTCTGGCGGTAGCAATTGTCTTATGATATCCTGGGTGACCAGAATATGGAGCTTGATGGATTTCATCCATAACAACTCTCCTCAACTCTACTATATTTGGAATATAAATTCTGTCTTTATAAGTAAGAAGCCCATCTTCTTCCAATTTATATCCCTCATACCTCTTCTCAAGACTTTGTTGCTGCAAATTGTCTTTAACTAGCTCATACAATTCATCTCCAGCAGTACGATTAACAATCTCCTGCCTCAAATCTAATTGGAAAACACTAAGAGATGCCACATGCATTTTCTGCACCTTCCTACTGAGTGCATCAGCTACCTTATTCTCTTTTCCCTTTATGTGCTTGATTTCAAAATCAAACTCACATAAAAACTCCAGCCATCTTGCTTGCCTAGCATTCAGAGTAGGCTAATCAAATAGATACTTCATACCACAATAGTCTGTCCTTAGTTCAAATCTTCTACCCATCAAGTAATGCCTCCACATCTTGAGGGCATGTACTATGGCTACAAGCTCTATATCATGAGTGGCATAGTTCTACTCATGCTCCTTTAGCTTTCTTGACTTGTCACGTGGTTGTCTTGCATAAGGACTCCTCCAAGCCCTTATCTGCATGCATTGGTACAAACCACAAAATCTTTCTCTGGGTCTGCAACTTTCAATACTGGTGCACTGGTGAGAATATTTTTCAACTGCTGGAAGCTTTCTTCACACCTCGATGTCCATTCAAACTTTATCCCTTTCTTTTACAAAGAAGTGATGGCATGTGCAACTTTGGGGAATCCTTCAATGAATCTCCGGTAGTGTCCTGCAAGTTCCATAAAAGATCTTACATCTGTCACATTTCTTGGAGTAGGTCAATTCATAATGGCTTCAATATTTTCAGGGTCCACAGATATACCCTCTTATGAGATAATGTGACCAAAATACTGAATTCTATCTCTATAGAAGTCACACTTGCTCAGCTTTGCATACATCTAATGCTCTCTGAGTAATTGCAATGTCAATCTCAAATGCTCTTTATGCTCTTCCTCATTATTAGAATAAATAAGAATGTCATCAAGGAAAACAAGAACAAACTTGTCCAAATACCTACTGAAGACACTGTTCATAAGGCACATAAATGTAGCTGGTGCATTTGTGAGACCAAATGGTACCACTACAAACTCATAATGTCCATACCTTGTTCTGAAGGCTGTCTTATAAATGTCTTCGTCCTTGATTCTCACCTGATGGTAACGAGACCTCAAGTCAATCTTGGAAAATACCTTTGCTCCTTGCATTTGATCAAAGAGGTCATCAATCCTAGGCAAAGGGTATTTATTCTTCACAGTGACTTTGTTCAATTGTCTGTAATCAATACACAACCTGAGTGTACCATATTTCTTCTTTACAAACAGAACTGGTGCTCCCCAAGGAGACACACTCAGCTTGATATACTTCTTCTCCAACAACTCTTGCAGTTGCATCTTCAGTTCTAGCATCTTAGGTGTACTCATTCTGTAGGGTGTCTTGGACACTAGTGCTGCTCCTGGCACAAGTTCAATTGTGAAATTAATGTCTCTCTTTGGAGGAAGCCCTGAAATCTCATCAAGAAACACATCCCTGAATTCCTACAATACCTGAAAGTCCTCTAACCTAAGAGTTTCATCCTCTGTTGCCTCCAAGATATGAGATGCATACAACTGAAAACCTTTCCTACAGAACTTCTTCAACTGCATTGCTGAAACCTACTTTACTGAAATCACCTTTGGAATTCCTTTCACAACTTATGGGTTCCCTTCTTGATCCATGCATTCGAAAGTCTTATTATAACAGTCAAGCTTTACCCTATGAGCTTCTAACCAATCAATTCCAATGAGAACATCAGAGGAACCAAGTGGTAGAACATTCAGATCTACACAAGTGGCCAATCTATTTATGAACAATGGACATTTCTCTACCACTTCACCAACCTTTCTCTTAGTCCCAGTGGCTAGCTGAACTAACCAAGATTTTCTATGCTTTACTTTCTTAAAAGCACAAATCTCCACTACTCTAGGAGTAATGTAACTGTGAGTAGAACCAGGGTCAATCAAAATAGAAACAGATTGCTCAACAATCTTACCTGCAACTTCAACCACAGTTGATTGGTGATCTGCCTAGCGGTCCTCCAGTGCTGCATAAATCCTAGGGATGACCCTTGCTACTTGACCCACTATTTATGCTTCTTGAATGTTGTAAGCTGGCCTTGCACTCTCATTCTCGAGTGGACAACTTCTGCACATGTGTAGTCCTCCACATTTCCAACATTGGAGTGGTCCTCTATTCTGTTGTGGATCTTTAAGCTTTTCTCCTATCACTCCAACTGGCTTACTCGCAGCTTGGGATGGCTGCTTCTACTAATTCCTGAAGTTAGAAGATTTGAAACCTTTCTTTCTTTGGTCAAACTTCTCATTCTTCTTGTCCTTCCATGCCTTATGGTGATCAGGTTTACCTTTGCTTTGCTCATAGCAATACTTAGCCTTCCTTATTGCTTCTTCAATAGTTCTAGGTTCATAAAATTCAATTTTGTCTTTGTAAGACTGAGGCAATCCACTCAGAAAACACTGGACCTTCACTTTTTCATCTTTGATGTACCTGTCATGTATTAATAGTTCCAAGAACTTATTTGCATACTCTTCCATGGTCTGTTGTCCCAATATCAGCTCATGGAACTCCTTGATCTTGTCATCATAATACCTGTCAGAGAGGTATTTTTGCTTGAAATACTTCTTGAACTGTTTCCACTTAAGTCTCTTTTTATTGATCCTCTTTACTTGCTTGAAGTGCTCCCACCAAATGGATGCTCTTCCATTCAGATTGAATATGGCAACCCTTGCCTTCATGTTTCCCAAATAATCATGAACTTGGAAGTACTTCTTTATCCCAAGAAGCCAAGCTTCAGCCTCTTGTCTAGTATTTACCTCACCTTCAAATATAGGAGGTTTAACCTTCTTAAATTCATCCTGAGAGCGATCCCTATGGTGCTTCTTTCTCTTTCCCTTACGAGAAGAAGAGCTTGAATCTCCATTGGATTCTTCTGAGTCAGATGATCTATTAGAAGTCCTTCTTTTTCTCCTAGTACTGCTCTTACTGCCTTCTGGTTTTACTGTACTCTGTCCAGAGTCTATCTTTCTTTGCAAGTCTGTCAAACTCTGCAACATAGTAGCATTCAACTGATTCTACTCTTCCTGGGCTTTGATCAAGCTCCTCATGGTGGCTGCAATATCTGGCGATGTCTCTTGGAATCTCCTTCCATTAGACTCTTATGTCATTATTTCCAACTCAAACATTTTCTCCCATGGCATCTCGTGCACGCTCGTAGAAATCTCGAGCATCATATTCGTCATGGGTTCTCATGGCTGAACCACAACTTACTTTACCAAACCGCACTACTTGGAATATTTCCTTTGAAGGTGACTATGATTCTGCAAAATGTGTTAGTAACACAACTGTTAGCTGCATATCATTTATATCAATCATAAATCACTTACCTCGACCGAGAAACCTCATATTAACCATTTCAAATGGGCATTTCTTTCCACAAGAACAACTATCTGAAGGGGACGACGGGGGTCAAAGGGGATTTTTGTAAATACTTGATTTTCACACAATGTGGCGCATAAGATTGCTACCATTTTCACCCTTTCGACACCTCTGAAACCCACTGGAATCCTGCTTTTCCACTGAGAAATTCCACCGAAAACTCAATTTTATTTTTTCGTCATATCGGATCCCTTCCCAACTAGTCATCCGATGTATCAGATCACTAGTTGACAAGGCTTCCGATACCTCGGCAAACCGATTTTCATTCATCTTCTGATGCACATCAGATCATTCTTCCTCTACCTTCCGATGCACATCGGCTGACCAATCCTCTATTTTCTTTCGACGTTTCAGATTGATCTTCCTCTGTCTTCCGATACTCCGGCTGATCGATCATCTATCCTTTTCTGATGCTTCGTTTTCCTTTAGGCGAGCCTTGCCGACACCTTGGCTCCGCTTTAGTGAACGTCTTCTAAGATGCCTCAGAGAGCTTCTCCCGAGAGACATCGAAAAACTTTTCCGATATTTCCTGGACTTAGAAAAATTTCCGGAGAATTTTCTTTTTATCTTCTTCTTCTTCTTTCTACAGCCGTGTCGGCTCCCTACCGGCGAGCCTTGCTGACACCTTGGCTCTGCCTAGCTGAGACCTTCAGGTCCTCCTAGCCGAGAGCTTTGACTCCTCCCTGTCGAGAGCTTCGGCTCCCTTCCTATTTTGTCCTCTGGCGTCATCAGAAGCCCTTCGGCTAACTGAGCCGACGTATCAGCTGGCTTCAGCGAACGCCTTCCGACGATTTCGATACTTAGAATTTTTTTTGAAAAATTTTCTCTCTACGTTTTCCTTGTCGGCTTTGTCTCGGCTCAACCCAGCCGAGACCATCGACTCCTCTCAGCCGAGACCCTCGGCTCCTCTCAACCGAGACCACCGGCAAGTTTCAAACTTGGACAACAGTTTTTTTTTTATAAATTTCTTTCCGCAGTTTCTTTATTGGGTGGACTTCCGCCTAGGTTATCTGGTGTATCAGATGGGCTTCCAGCTAAGTCATCCGACGTATCGGATGGGCTTCATCCTAAGCCATCCGATAATTTTCATACTTAGAAAAATTTTCTGAAATTTTCTTGTCATTTTCTCGAATATTCTCATTTTTCCCCTTGTTGGGCATAGGGTAACTTGCCTCTGTCACTAATTCTTCGTGGCCCATTGAGGCCCATGCTGCAACATGTGCTTTGATACCACACTGTAACGTCCTCGACCCTCTGACCAGTGAAGATGATGCTACCAAACCCTTATCTATCTGGGCAACGAGCCCCATGAACATACATACATAAAAAATGAAATGCTTTGAAGTAAAACATGCATACATTGTTACCATACAACGGAAGCAAAACCATACATTCAAGCATTTAGCATGTTCATCATTTTGATTAAACAACAAAATACAATTTGCAGAGATGAGATAGTCAAGAATACTTATCTTATGAAGAATTCGTCTCGCAACCAGCTACGTCGCTGCAACGTTCCACCCAACCATAGGCCAGTGTGCTCCTTAATCTCTCAGCAACACTGCCACCCCCGAGCTGGGTATGATTCCCCAAGGAATAAGGAACTAAGAAGGCTCACACATAGCCAAAGATGCATAAATCATCCAAGCCAACACAGTTGGGTTTATCAGGCAATCAGGGAGTTGGGAAAAACTGAATGCTAAGTTGGTGGGCTCACTGAAGAGCTAAGGACACCTACACCAGAACTATCCTGACTTCTAAGACACCCAACACAAGGAATCAGTCCCTTCTCTACTACATAGTCCCTCAGGCCCTGACTTTCCTTCCAATGCTATTTAGGGGTTGTGGAGAAGAAATCCAGTCCTCTAGCTCTGTCTATGTTTCTCCCAAACACACCAGGTTTATCAAGCATACCAAGCCTTCATTCCCACTCCAACACAGTACAAATACCAACCACTGCATACACACAACAAAACAAACGATTCACAGCTCTGGGGAAGAAAATCAAACACCACAGAACAACCGAGGTGACAATTTGGGTAATACGCAGCTTTGACTAGGAAATTCGATTCCTGAGTCATTCTTGGCCCTATCGTGGCCAAAACGACCCAATAAGAACCCACAACAACCCAAAATGAAAAATGAACCCACAGCAAACCAAAATCGTGGGGAAACCAACAACGATTTCTTAGCTGCGTGGGGAAGGAAAAACAACCCACGTGGAGGTGAATTCCAAGCTTGTGCGTGAGTATAAAATGTCCAGGAACCCCAATCGTAAATGAGAACCCACAACAACCCAAAATGTGAATGGCACATACACACAACAAAATCGTGCACGTGAGGCCGTTTTCCCAACTCTCTGCGTGAGTAAAAATTCCAAAACCTGTGCATGAGGAGAAGAAACCCCATCTCTGTGTGAGAATAGGAAAGAATGGAAGAATGCCCATGTGAGGGTGAAAGAGTCTGTTGGTGGAGTGTGCATGTGGGCAAGGACTGACAGTCCTACCACACACCATTGCCCAACAATAACTGCCCAACTAACATCAGAGGTTTTTAATTTGGTAGTTGACTGATTGAGACAAGGAAAGGTGAGTAAGTCAAAAGGGTGGGTGACAACTAAATGGGTTTAACAGTTGACACTTGGCTTTCCCCCATTTGTTTAAGGTTTAATAATTCCCCCTCCTTATCCTTAGGAAAATCATGCCCTTTTCATCATGGTTGCATTGACATAGCTGGTTGGGGTTTATTTTAATTAAAAATGCATATTTACATAATGCCAAAATTATAATGTGCCGGATATCACGATATACCATCGGCAACGATTTTAATCGCTGGAACATTAAACGCTAAATCGATGGTGGGACTTTTGCCTTTAGCTCCACACTACGATTAATTACAATATATACATCATATACATTTAATGCAAACGGGGTCAAAACCAGGGTGTTACAGTATCAATATAAACAACAATAATCATATAATAACAAGAAATGAGAGAACAATACATTAGATATATCGGGTAAAGCCCCATGGAGAAACATCCATGAAAATATTGGTCTTCTATATTCATTAGAAATTGTCATCTTACAATACAATTTATTTTCACATATGCATCACTCTTCATCTTTACATCATGTCACAATCATGTGAACAAATGACATATAACATGTGATGTGTGATTTAACAATATATCACAAGGTACCTAAAAGGATCTCCTTCACTTCTACATATAGCTAGAGGTATGAAATATTTAGTAACTTTCCATTTCTTTTATATAAATAATGGTTATCAGAGAATTTAATTACATGAAGCATGTGGGATAACACTATTTTATAATATTAGAGTTATTTATGCATTTTATGATATTTTATCAACAATACGACCCAAGTCAACATCTACTTCCTCTATGGGTCCATTCAACATGTGGAGCTATTGGTGATCTTGTCGATGATCCTAGAGATCGACACTAAACAAACTTTTAGTTCCAGCAAGCCACTTCTCCTTTGACTCAAATTCCAAATAATCATGATCCAGATACATTTATAGAAGCTTCAGATTATCCAGATTGGGACACAATTATGGATGAAGAATATCTTTCTTTAATGACAAATGATACTTGGGATCTTATACCTCTTTCGAAAGGAAGAAAAATTATCAGACGTAAATGGGTCTATAACACTAATTATGCATTGGACAAAAGTGTTTAAAGGAAGGGAAGGTTAGTTCCCAAAGGATTTTCCCAAGTTGAAGGAATTGAGTAAAATGAAACTTTTTCCCTTGTCACCAAAATGAATTCCATCTGCCTTGTTCTTTCCCTTGCATGGGGTTTTGTAGGAATAAATTTACATGGAACAACCTCCTAGCTATGTTCATAATAACTCTAGCTTTGTAAGTCGTCTTAAGAAATCCCTATATGGCCTTAAACAATCTCCTCAACCTTGGTATGCAAAAGTTGATAGATTTCTCCTTGACATTGGTTTTTCTAGATGTCATTTTGACCCCAATGTCTATACAAGGAGAGTAGGAAACCATCTTATCATTCTTGTTCTTTATGTTGATGATCTTATTCTTACTAACAATGACCATAAAATCTCAACTTATGTGAAATCCATCCTTAAGAAGAGCTTTGAAATGACGAACTTAGAAATTTGCATAATTTTCTTGGCCTCCAAATTATACAAACCAAAGAAGGAATTTTTCTTTCTTAGTCTAAGTATGATGGTGACCTTATCACTTTCACATAGAAGATTCTAAACTAACCCCATCTTCTAATCCAGTGTCAAACTTTTTGTCACTTGCGCTTCACCCAAAGTAGATGCCACCTTGTATCTTCAGCTATTTGGTAGTCTTTTATACTTGACTCATACTCAGCTTAATATTTCTTTTGATGTTGGTCTTGTTTCCCGGAATACAAAAACACCCCATGAAAGCCTTTGGAAAGCAACAAAAATGATAGTTTTGATGATATTTGGGGTACAATTCAGTTTGGAATTCATTATAGTTCAAGGGGGATTCTTTTATTGGTTGGTTTCATTGTTTTAGATTGGGTTGACAACCATGTTGATCGAAATTCTACAACAAGTTATGTTTTTAGTCTTGGATCTGGACCTGTCACCCAGGCATGTAAAAAGCAATAAGCTCTTGCTCTTTCTTCAATAGATGTAGAGTATCGATTCATAGTTAATGCAAGTCAGGAAGCTTTGTGGCTTTGACATATCCTTTCAGAGTTTAGATTTGAGCAACAACATTAGATGACCCTTTGGTGTGACAATCAAAGTGCCATCAAGCTTGCCAAAGATCCAGTTCAACATCAACACAATAAACACATTGAGCTATCAGAAATATTGTTTATGATCACATTCTCAAAGTGCTCTTTTTCTCTACAGATGATCAAGTTGCAGACGTCTTCATAAAGTCTCTTGCAGAAGCAAAGTTTTCTAAACTTCAATCTATGTTAGGAGTTCAGGAATTTGTCATTAAGGTGGGTAGGTTTTAATGCCTCCTTCCTTCTCCTCTAATGTCTTTTTTGTAAATCCTTCAATCCTATCCCATGTTGTTCTTAAGGGGGCATGTTAGAATATTAAGACATTTACGAGTTAGTTAAGATCAACTTGGTATAACACATCATTTGATAAATGTGTTTCTTTATTATGCATTTGTACATATGTAATCAAACGCTCACAATATGTTCTAGACATGGAGTGATCCAATGGTTCATTCTTGCCTCGATCTTAATGGCCATTGATCTATGGCTTAACACCTAATTGGTCCATGGTATCTATTTAAAGATTATGGAGGGTTTATTGCTTGATGATCGATTATGAGAAACTCATTGTAGAATTATTTTTCTCGTGGATAATAATATTGACTCAAGTAGCTATTTGGTTGGGGATGTGAACTATTTCTGTCTTCGAAAATTTTAACTATGTAAAATCTCGGTGTGTTGATCTATGATCCGTTTGTGTGAGCGATTGCTCAAGGTGTTTGATATTTTGGAAATATCTTGTGTTAGTCAAACATGATAGCTTCATGTAGAATAACAAATGATATTTCCAAAAGATCGAACCCATGATACTTCTATGATCTTGAACACAAGAACATGGAACATGGGCTTGAGCTTGAACATACTTTTATGAATTCATAGTGTATTTTGGTATATATTTCTTACAGCATGTAACTTTTCAAAATAGAAATTTTGAAACCCCTGAATTGACTTCAATTCACTCCAAGTTTTTATTTTATTATGGTGAGTTATTGCTATTTTTAAACCTTCAAGCCATGGACATTACAATGAATTCCCTAAGGTATATCACTAGGGCATTAAGATGCCATGGAAATCACAATGTATACAATTTGATGAATTTCAAGAAGGATATTTGTGGTACTATGGGTAGCATATGAGGTCACCATCTAATCGAAATTCTATAACATTAGCTAAAATAAATTCTTATGATGAATAAATGGAGGTAAGAACTAATTGTCAATAGTATTTCATATGGAAATAAGTTCCCAGAGGAAATAATTGTAGCAACAGGTTCTAATCATTGTCAATTTATTTCCTTCAAAATAGAATTAATACAGTCTAGTTTAACTCTAAAACCATGTCTACATGCAATGAATAAGGGTAGTTTCCTATGAGTAGAGTAGATTAACAATAGTGTATCAACAAATGCATTTTACAACAAAGTATTCATAATATATAGTAGTTCTTGATTGAAGCCTCTTTTTGTAGTTTCTTATTGAGGGAGTGGCACAAACAATAAGAAAATACACTAAACCTCATTGTATAGCAAGGGATATAATTCGTAGGAAGGTTAATTTTACTTAAGAAAAACCACTGAAGAATTATACCATTTTTAGGTTGGATTGTTGATTTGTAAAAAGATACCATTCTTTGTTTGGATTGTTGATCTGTAAATTGTCATGGACATTCCACTGGAACAATTTGTCATAATGGATCTTACAACTTAGTTATTTTTATTAGCTTATTCCACTGAATGATAAATAAATTGGAACGAAAAGGAAAATAACCAGAGCAAAGAAATGCACAATCCAGAGAAATAACATAATATTTACCTTGGGAAAACTCACTATGGGGAAAAGCCCATCTAGAAATGAGGACTATGCCTTGTTATTTATATGCAGTGCAATTACAAATAAAGTGGTACTCTCTATGGAGTTACCTATGCCTCTATGACCCAAATGGATATTGTAAGATCTCATAATTCCTCTGTTCTTCTGTACTATCCACTGCCGTGTTGTTTCTAAACTATGGAACAATGCATAACATCATAAGAATGGAACTCCTTCTCTTCCTAACGAATGATTTTTAGCATAATGCGATATATGTCTAGGGTTAGTTCCAGGGTTTTTGTATGCCCCAACTCCCATTTAGGGTTAGGTTTTTTGACCATTTAGAATGTTCTTGAAAGTACACCTATGAATAGAAACACATGTGTGAGAAATGAGAACTAACATGGAATCTACTAGGTACCATGGTGGTCAACTAGATAGGTCAATTTGTGGGATGTATAACTTGTTCATACAGACTTTGTTTGAGGTGATTCTTGGACCAATGGAAAGTTCTTGGACTGTAGAATAGTGTCAAGGGGAATAGCACATGCAATGAAATTGTGACAAAAGAAATGTCATTTAATGCCTCAAATAGGCCCTGAAGGGTTATGGATCCCATGCCTGCAAAGTGAGACTTACCCCTAAAATGCGCCATGCAAGCTAATTCATGCAATTTTTCAACCCATAAAGCACCAAAAAAGTTGAAAAATTATATATTGATCCATTTTGGATTAATTGTGATATTATTTCTCATGTAAATGGGCTAGCTCAACCTCATTTGTTTGTGAGATTTGTTAACTAGTTGAATATCTAGGTTTTATTGAGAGGTATTGTAGAGTACCTCCTGCTATTAGATCACCAAAATAAGACTCACTGGTATGATTTAATTGACATTTAAACCAAATGATACTCATCTTCAAATGTCTATAACAAAAATAAATATGTGACAAACTCTAACAAAACGAGGAATACAAACCCAACTATATGGGTACCAATCCTTGTATCCCATATCATTGATCACATAATATATAGTCACGTCTCACAGTGAAAAAATAAAGACTATCAAGAACAAAATAATTGTCCAAGTTTGGTGATCACCCAACTTGTATTACAGATTTTGTTCATTCTTCATATCAACACAACAACTAATAGTAAGATAGGATGTAACGTAGGGCAGAGGAAGATAGCGACCCTTTATTTTACATTGGAAGGAACAATACTTGATTTTGGTTGGATTTATTCCCTATAGGTTTCTCTAAGGTAAACCAATTTTTATGATGTTTTAAAATGTCTTTGCTTCCATAGCTCCATGCAACAGAGCACAAATTCACTTTACCCCTATTATGAAAAATGGTTGTGATACATAGGAAATGTTCAATTCTTTCTTGAGGGTTTGGAACTTGGATTGAAATTGAGGGTTCGGAACTGGGACTAAAATCAATGGTTTGGAACTGGATTGAAATCAAGGGTTTGGAACTTGGACTAAAATTGAGGGTTTGGAACTGGGACTAAAATCAAGGGTTCGGAACTTGTCCTAAAACTGATGGTTTAGAGTAAACTCATTTATTGGAGCGAATGGGAAAATGGAAAAATGCACATACCATGCATGAGGGTGCTTTTGAACTTGGGTTTCTATTGACTACTATGAGGTTCGATCCATGAATTCCTTCTACATTTGGTGTGCACAGTCCTTATGCAATATAGACGTAGACATGAGTGAAACATGAAACCATAATTTTATGATTTTTGAACTTAAGTAGCAAGGATGACACAAATATTTAATATAGAGAAATGGCCAAACTAGAAATGGAATTCATGATATCCATTTAGCATCAAATGAAATTCTGGATGTTGTTCATGTTAAAGGTAGACCTTTAATCATGTCATTCTCCACCCAAATATTGTCTTTTTGAACCTCTTTGCTAAGGTTTGAAGCACTATAAAATTATCTATGGCATGTGAATGAAAAAAAAACATAGATGTGAAAGGTGTAAGTGTATTTTTGTGGTGGACAATACTATGTAGGTTAATGGACACATTTTTTTGCATATTTTATAGTGCTCACATGATGGGGATAAGGGAATGGATTGTGGATAGGGTTAGGTGCAATGGACCCATCATGGGAATTCATTGTGGCCATCATTCCTACAACTCATGCACCATACCTAATATCCTCTTGAGTTTTGGATTGTATATTTTCTTAGTCAAGTTAGTTAGCATGTTTTGGAATTGGGCTAATACAATGGTGGTGCCATGCAACGAATATGGTACGTAAGCATCTAATTGAAACTCTAAGGCTTGAATATAATCGATCATAGTTCCTTCTTTAGTTATATCGTTCCCTCTACGTGCTTAAATTTTGCTTCCTCATGCCCAACCACCATTATTTATCTTCTTTGTATTCAATATGATTTATTAGTATTCTCATCAAATTATTGAATTTTTCATCATATTCCCAAGTAGACTCTCCTACCATTTAATTGGTGTCCTTGTTAACAATAAAATTAACACCCTTGAGAGTTGGTTTGAAAACATATTTCTATTTCGCCTGCAACATGAATATCGGAATTTTGGAACAATTGAGAGCTTCAATCTCTTTTTTGACCACTGCTTCCACAAAGGAATAAATGTTTGAAGACAAAAGTGGCTCTAAAGAGGAAAATTCCATGACCACTTAAGGGCCAAAATCCAGCTCCTATAACTCACACAGTGGAAAAAATGCCTAACATGGGTATTAACTGTCCTGGAAATATTGAAAATCAAGTTTGATGCCTAAAAAACTAGTTAAAGTGGGGTTTTTGAAGGAAATAATAAAAAAGGTTCAAAAAACATAATCCCACATTCATGGTTAAGTGATTGAGTGCAAAAACCCCAATCCTATATAAGGAAGGCATATGAGGTGAATTAGATGAGACAAAATTGAGATAAAATGCATGCTGGAGGAATTGAGGGCTAGAAATCACTTTTCTACTAAGTTTTTGGGCATCAAAGACATGGATGGTATAGGAGTAGGTCAAGGATATGGAGAAGGAAGGAACCTTCAAGGGTTGTAAGTATTTCTCCATTCCCATCTATTATGAATCAATTCCATTTTCTTCCCAATTCTTGTTCAATGTTTTCCCTTCAAGTTTTATGTTGATGTAGAATTGCTAGGCAATTAGATCTAAACTATATTTCTTAAAGATAGTTTGGTAGGATAGTAGGAAGGATTTTGTGGTGATATTTGCAAGTGTGAAGGAGATTCAAAGGGATGCAAGATCATCCATCAAGAAACTCCATCAAACTTCAAGGCTACAAGAGGTTTTATCCTCCCCTCCTTTCCTTCTCAAAATCGATGAAAGAAGGTTTAAGATCTTAGGATTATTATGATAATTGGTTTGTTTTCTGTCGATTGGGGTTCACCCACCCCATAGAAATATGAAAGTGGGATATAGATTCAGTTGTAGAATACTCCACTAACAGAATGGTGACTACGTTGGGGAGCTAAGGGGTTCTTCTCTTGTAACTAGTTTTCTTGAGTTTTTTCCCTTGTTTGGGTGTTTCTTACCTTTTAAGTCTCTTAATGCATGCTTGATATTGTTTTTTGAAAGATTTAATTCAACTATGGAGGTCAAAACCGACCTGATTCAACCCTTGATTTTCCATTTTTTCAAGAAATTTGGCCCAGATCTAGTGTTTTTCCTCCTTTGAACTTGGTAATTTCCTTTTCTAGTTACCATCCCAACAACGCCCTTTTTGGCTTACCAATATGCGGTGCCACTGCTTTGTGCTTCAATACAACAATGCGGTACCCACAGTGAGGTATATTCACGGATCTTGATTTTTTTTATGGTTAGATCTCCAGTTTTGGATCATTTGATTTGATTTTTATGCTGTATATGTCTTAGGGATTTTATAACAGAGGTTTTAGACAGTATTTACCTCTCTTTTATTAGGATTTATGGATTTTTAAGGATTTTAAAGTTTTCTGTGCATTTGGCTTAAGATTGAATTTTTTTGAGATCATTGATTTTTGTCCTTGGTTTGAGTTCATTTTAGACTTTGCAGAACCTTGGTTGACAACCAAAAAACTTGTTGAGGCCTGTTAGGACCTATTAGGAGAATTTTTGAAGAACTTAGGGTCATTTCCCCTTGAATTTGGAAGTCTTGGAAACCTTCTTAAAATAAACTAGGAAAAATCACTTTGAGTAGTAGTTTTTTTAGTATTGTTCAAGTTTTCTTTAAAAGAATGGTCAGATCTAAAAGTTTATGACATGTTTACTATTTAGGTCCTTTATTTCATTCTTGAATGTATTGAATTTTGTCTAGTTTGGTCCTTTTAATCACATATTTTCATAAGGAAATTGTTAAAAAATTGAAGAACATGACACATTGTTTCAATTTATGAACCTTTAGGCCATGAATTTTAAAGTCACATGAACTTGATGACCTACCACACAAATTTAAATCACAACTAAGACACATTCATGACCATCATTTAAACCAAATTCACATAAATTCTAAAAAACACACACCTATCACTTAAGATCAGTTCAAACACAATGAGAGGACCTTGTTCATTATTTTCAAAATTCTTGATATAAATTGTCTTCGAGACATACGTATCCTCTTCACTCGCTCCTTTGGGCGATATTGTGAAAGAGAAATAGGGATCTCAAGTGTAATAGCCTAGGTTTATTTTTGAGAAAATTTTTGAGCCCTGCATATTTTCTTCAATAACGCCTTCAGGTAGTCCTGTGAACGAGAAACAAGGACTCAAGTGTAATAGGAATATTTTGATGTTTTGAATCATATTGTCGAGCCACAAGTATCCTCTTCACTTGTGCTTTCAGGAGATCTTGTGAAAGAGAACGTGGATATCAAGTGTAAATTCTTGTGAGTTTTAGAATTTCAAAAGATATTTAGAATTTTGCATTGATTTTCAAAACCATCAATTTGGAACGTTAAATTCAACATTTAGAAAGAAAGCATTATGCAATTGAAAAATAAAAATTGAATCACAATCCTATAGCAGTTTGATAGACTTATTAGAAATGGGAAAACACTGAACATTCAAACATTTTTCGTTTCCATTTAGTGATAGTTGAAGCAAATTGAACACACCTTATGTTTGAATCCAACCTCTTGAACCCTTCCTAAAAAGTGAAAACTTATTGTTTCAAATTTGTAAAAGTGATTCTATTTTACAATTTGCATGTTTGAAGGATCTCAAAGAACCTCTTACTATTCCATGGTATAGAATTTCATTGAAATAAAGTAAAGACTAGTGAGCATTGTGCATTTGATTGGTTCAACATTTTTGAGTAAAAAACACTACCAGTTTCACCATCACTCCTTGAACCTATGGAAACTACCCTAAAACCAACGCTTAATCTAAAATATATCAATATTTTTTTTGATATCACCAACATAGATTAGGCTAGGGCCTTGGAATAAGATTGGAGAGTTAACACCTCCTTGGCCACAAAACCTTGAAAATAGTATTGATTAAAGAGAATATCAAATCCATTAGTAGAAAAGAGTGCATGTCAGGAAAGCGCTTCTAACACATGAATTAAGCAAGAGGTCAATCTGAATTAGTAAGGGTGGTACCCCTCTTGCTTATTTGGTGGGATATGAACACATTAAAGTATTTCAATTAAGTGAAAAGTCCTCATGGTAACATCACTTTCTTGAGATATCTAGTCTATGTGATTTATCCTAGGTTGACGCCTGTCCTGCTTGACCGCTGATTATGAAGTGGTAACCATAGTTTTGTTTCCTAGGGCATCACACATGCTATTGTGAGTGGGGGACACTTGCAATACCTAAGGCATACACAAGGTTGTTTCAGCTCCTTGGGAGGGTGAGTAGCCAAGAGCTAACACTTGCACCTTTGGTGATTGAAGACAATGTGACTATTTCCCATACCTTCACTATTCAGTAATTTTTGAGGCGTGATATCCCTCAGGAGATACTAGTTTTATAAGGCCCTCTAAAATCCATGTTTTTGCTGAATTTTAGTTCTTTTGAAAGAAGTTTGCTTCTTAATTATCATAGGACTTTCTAATATGTGTGGACACTTTGATTTTTTGTTGAGTCTAGTTTCCTTTAGGATTGTTTGACTGGATTTTGATATACTCTAATAAACAATTCCTTTTATTAAACTTCAGAGTGACTAATCTCCCGATCCACTTGTCAAGGTGGTAACGAGTAAAGTTACCCAAGTTTGAGGGCCCCGCTAGATTGTGGAGGCATATACATGAACTGCATCTTTGTGACTTTGAAACTGAACTACTTATAAACCAAATCAAATGTTACTAGAATTCTCCAAATTTGTCACATCACGGACGACACATAGATAGAATTGATGATCTTACTTTAGTTGAAATTGAAAAAATAGAATATAAAACATTTTCTCATGTAAATCCACCCTTAACACATCCTTTAAACTAAATAATACTTATGGAGAGTTAGTCAATGGTTAGTATTTTTGAAAGTTGGAATAGTATGCAAAACATTACACTTAACCCTTTGGCTTCGTCAGGAGTTGAAGGGCCCATATCAATGCAACCTCAAATGGTTGCAGGAGGTTATCAAAATCCTCTTAGGACACACAATAGTTGTATATGTTCTACTTTTGAGAAACCCTTTACCATGGAATGTTAATATTCCTGGAGGAAATAATGCATCCTAGAACACAAATGCCATTTGAAATTATCCTTCGCTGATGGGAGGAAATTCCCTAGAGGGTCATCCTATGATTGATCCTAGCACAATGACTAGCGGAATTCCACCTATCAACCCCATTATGCAATGGAGTGGTCAATATTTAGAAAGCAATCAATCTTTCTGGATTTATCCTCCGCAAGGGGGCAATTTACCATGGAATGTTAATATTCCTGGCGGAACTAATGCATTTGGAACAAAAATTCCAATTGGAATTATCCTTCACGAATGGGAGTAAATTACCCAAAGGGTTATCCTTTGATTTATCCTAGGACAATGCTTAGGGGAATTCCACAATGGCCATTCCGCAATGGACTGGTAAGGTTTCAAAAAGTAACCAATCTTTTTGGATCCAACCTCCGCAAGGAGGAAACATACCTTAAAATTCCAATCAAAACCAAGGAAAAAATCAATGGAATGGTCGAGTTGTAGTAAGTAACCAATATTCTTGTGACCCAAATCCATCAAGAGGCAATCCACCCAGTGGTCAGGTTTTAGGAAGTAACCAATATTCTTGAGACCTAACTCCATCAGGCGACAGTCCATACATTGATCATGTTTCAAGAAGTACCCAATATTCTTGGGGGAAGCCTTCATAAGGGGAAAACCACATTGGAATACTAATCAAATCCAGGGACCACCTAAATGGTGTGGTAAGATTCTAGGAAATAACCAATCTCACTAGATTCTAACCCCGCAAGGAGGAAATCCACCCATGAAATCCATTCTGCAATGGAGTGGTGAGGTTCTGGAAAGTAACCAATATTTTTGGACCCAACCTGCAATACCTACGTTCAATCCAGCTAGACCACCACATAGACCTCATGCAGATTACCCTGGTATGATGGGTTTCGTCAACAACCCTGAACAGATTACCCAAAAAATGGGACAAATGTTTGTTCAGAATTCACAACCTACAATTGGCCAAGATATGCAGCAATATGCTAAGCCTTCCCTAAATTCTGAAATCCTCATAGTTCATTCCATGCACCTTAGGGGAAAGAAGAAAAAGTACGAGGGTAAGCACAGTGTTAATCCTTCCCAATATCCTGAGATCCTCATAGTTCAATCCACGAAACTTAGAGGAAAGAAGAAGAAATACAAGAGTAAGAAGAATGCTAACTTTGGGGAGGGAGATGCACTGAATCCAATCAAGATAGTGGGAAACAACAATCCGTTGTATTGATGCAACCTTTTTTGTAGCACCATCATCGAATGGTTGCTACAATGCTAGTACCTCTGCCAGGGGGAAACTAGTCAAAACCCTTGCAAGGGGAAAACGATCCCAATGCCAATGTATTCATGTGTGATCATGAGGTGAACATTAAAACAAGATCTCATTCTTATGATGTCCCTCCTAGTACATTGGATCAATCAGAATCACAACCAAGTAGTTCTCTCACCATTGAGAAACCAACCATAGACATAGTACCACACCTCCCCAAAGGTGATCTACGTATAACAGTGCATAATTCTTACACATGAGCTACTCATAACAAAAAAATTGTAGAGGAAATAACTCAAGCACCATGTGCCATGTCTTCCATGGAGGTGTTGCGATATTGTCATGCACAAAGAAGGGAACTATTGTCTTCAACTAGAGTTGTTGATCCATCCGATGCGACTTTAATCACATTAGACTTAGACCAATCAACCTGTAGGATTCCTTCCAAAGTTGATTTTCAAATTAAAGTAACATCTCATGGCAAGAATATATTTCAAACCATAGTTGATGAAGGGGCCTTGACCTGTGTCATGTCATTTAAATGTTGGAAAGCATTTGGATCACCCACCTTAGTACAATCACATATCGTACAAAAATAATTTGATGGACATTCGTTCTCTCCTCACAGACTCATTGTAACCTGTCCGATTGAATGGGGTGGAAAACCAGTCATAGTGGAGATTGAGGTAGTATATGCACCTATAGATTATAATTTTCTATTAGGATGTAGTTGGATACATGCGATGATGGCTATAGTGTCTTTAGAGATCCGAGTGATTCGGTTCCCTGATTGGGGGAAGATTGTTACGATGGACCAATTATATTACTACATGCTTGAAATTGTTGTCCATTCGAATGTTCCTTTCATTAGGGATTCTATAAAGGAAGTTCAAGACAATAGGGTAGGATCGTTAACAAATGATTCCCTCATGGGAAACTTTATGATCCCGCAACCCTTGTCTTCTCTAGAAGTGTCAGACCAAGCTATTCAAATGGATTGGACATATTTGGATCAAAATATTCCCCTGATGGAGGAATATGATCCAGTTACTTGGCCCATTTTGGCTGTGAGATCTCCCACCTCACTTGCTTTCTTGGATGAAATTTTATCATAATACAAAACTATCCTTGAAGTCATAAACATTTGGTTGCACCAACCTAATGGCATCTTTTGTGGGGCCACTGGGATCATAATTGGTTTAAATCCACCCAAGTATAGGAGCATCCTTTGTATGTTCCTCGATCTTATCAGGTATATTTGGAAGCATGCATATAGGTTTAGGATATCCCTTCGTGATAATTTTGCAACCCAAACTTTCCATAGGGTCGAACATGTTGGAAATTAGTGGGTCATCCCATCATAATTTTATTTCCCACCATTCCTATAGAAGAACCTACCGAACATGGGACACCCTAGTCATCACCCCATTGCCATTTTGGTTCCCATGCTAAGTTGTTCTCATAGGCCTGGGAGCCCAATTAATCCCATCATGACCTGGAGTTTGAGACTGCATACTTCTCTTCCATACAGTTCTGACCATTTCCTGATGGGATCAGTATTTTATATTAGTTTACATAAGCATGTGTTAAAATATCCGCATGAACATTTGTGCTTACTGCTTCGGTGCTTATTGCTGATGTTGCATATATGCCTTTGCAGTCACTTTTTTTTCTCAAAATGCATATAAACCATTTCTTCTGTTTAAGTTTACCTATACATGTGAGAACTACTTGATTTAGGTAGTTGATGGATCATGATTCATCGTGATTTATGATTTTGGTGTTTTTTCGCAAGAATTAGCTTGAAGTAAACCACATTGTCCCTTTCCTATTTTTTCATCGTACCAAATTGGATAACCACAATTACTTGGTTCTATTTCACTGCCTGTTGACACAGGATCCTGCTTCAAATAGCCAACTGATGGAAGTAACATCCGTAAGAGTGCATACAAATAGATCAACCCTTATTTGTAATATGTATCTTTGCCTTGGCCTGACCCGTTCTCTTGAAAAAGAAGGTATTCCCATGCAACACTCGTTCCCTCCCATGTACCATAGCATTCTTTATTCCCTTTTCAAGCTAATAAATTAAAAAAAGTGCTAAAAAAAGGAATATTACTGAATCTATTAAGAATTCATCATGGTAAAAATGGCAACAGTCAGTCCTTGTCGCCCTTGAACACGACACATATCCCTGCATCATTTATAAGTACACCATTTACATTTGACAGAGGAAACTGTACTAGTAATTTGAACATATCTCCATCGATAGGTTATCCTTCCTGTCATCTATGGAGCTTTCCTTAATTCATCTGGAATTGGTGAATTTAATAGTGGTTGGTTACTCGAGTCTTATGTTTCCAAGTGTCACTATGCGCCATGTTATGTGTTCCAGGGAAGCCAATCCAATGTCAGCCATTCCTCAAATATTCCTGACCAATCATGTCGACATTCCTTGTGTCAGTATACAGTGTTAGATCTCGTAGCTCTACCAAATTGTATCAGCCTATTGATCTCAGTTTCATGTTAGTTGATGTGGGATGCATTAATTCCCTCCTTTGAGGAATCTGTTCCTATCGACTCCAAATCATCATCTAATTAATGGATCTAGGAAACCCTGTGAGTACTTTGGATCTTGCAATCATTAGTGGAAGGATTCCTTGCAAATGACAGTGGGTATACATCAATGACCCCTGATTGTTTGATTCTACAAGTGCCTAACATCAAAACAACTATTCACAATTTTTAGTTTGTACTCAAGTATCTTGGAGTCCATCATCATTATTGGTGGGCTCCTTGCATGTGTTAACTATATACATCAATGACCAGTAATAAGATGGTGTTTAATTATGCTCGACATAAACTCATTTATTCGCATGATATAAACTCATACTATCATTGGTTTTTATTGAATACCTTGGGAAATATAGTTGAATCATTCATCGATGCACTTCTTGAGTTGCGCAAGATTAAAATGTCATGTCAAAGTACCATGAAGACCTGGATATTTTGCACTCATCAAAGTGCATGTATACATATTTATAATATTTTCTTTTTACATGGATCCACTATGTATTGTCGTGGCCATTCTTGTTTACTGCTGAGCATGGGTATACTCGCCTCAGGAAGATATTGTATATTTGGGTTATTTTCTTGTTTGACTTGCAGGTGCTTTTCAACTCTTGCGCTCAAGATCCTAATCCTTTACCATCCCGCCCTCGTCACTAAAGAGTATAAATATGAAGAGTATCCAAATAAAATAAATGTAAATGTATTTCGGCCCTCACACATTAGGGGGAATATGTTAACAATAAAATTAATAGCCTTGAGAGTGTTGGTCTGAAAAACATATTTCTATTTTGCCCGCAACATGAATATCATAATTTTGGAACAATTGAGAGCTTTAATCTACTTTTTAACCACTGCTTCCACAAAGGAAAAAATGTTTGAAGACAAAAGTGTCTCTAAAGAGGCCAATTCTATGACCACATAAGGGCCAAAACCCAGTTCCTATAACCCACACAAAGGAAAAAATGCCTAACATGGGTATTAATTGTCCTGGAAATACTGAAAATCAAGTTTGATGCCTAAACAACTAGGTAAAGTGGGTTTTTTGAAGGAAATAATAAAAAAGCTTCCAAAAATACTAATCCTACATTCATGGTTAAGTGATTGGGTGTACTAACCCCAATCCTATATAAGGAAGGCATATGGGGTGAATTAGAGGAGACAAAATTGAGAGCAAAGGCATGCTGAGGAATTGAGGGCTAGAAATCACTTTTCCACTACAAAGTTTTTGGGCATCAAAGGAATGGATGGTAGAGGAGTAGGTATAGGCTATTGAGAAGGAAGGTGCCTTCAAGGGATGTAAGTATTTCTCCATGTCCATCTTTCATGAATCAATTCAGTTTTCTTTTTAATTCTTGTTCAATATTTTCTCTTCAAGTTTTATGTTGATGTAGAATTGGTAGGCAATTAGATATAACCTATATTTCTTAAAGATAGTTTGGTAGGATAGTAGGAAGGATTTTTGTGGTGAGATTTAAAGGTGTGAATGATATTCAAAGGGATACAATATCAACCATCAAGAAACTCCATCAAACTCCAAGGCTACAAGAGGTTTCTCCTCCCTCCCTTCCCTTCTCAAACTCCATGAAAGAATGTTTAAAATATTGGGATTATTGTGATAATTGGTTTGTTTTCTGTTGATTGAGATTCACCCATCCCATATAAATAGGAGAGATTGATATACCTTTAGTTGTAGAATACTCCACTAATAGTACTTTAGCTCAACTATGGTTTGTTGGTGAGTTTTGGGATTTATACATGCATAGATGAAACCTAGATTTAATTCATTGAAAGTTCTTATGTACTTTAGCAATATAGTTTCATCTCTTTCAACTTTATTTCATTATTTACTTCATCCCACAATCATAGAATTATTGCACTGAGAGTAAGAAGGTGCTCTACAACCCAGTATTGGCTATATTTTGTCATGTAAAGTTATGTAGAGTGATATATTTTAATAATAATAAAATTAAAATTAAAAAAAATGAAAACATGTCGACTTAAAAATATTACATATGATTTAACAAAAAATTAACAACCCAATATGAGGGATATGTTGTCAAATAACATTATGTAATGTGACATATTTTAAAAGTAATAAAATTAAAAATTAATAATAAAATAAAAATTAAAAAAACGAAAACATGTCGGTTTAAAAAAATTTACATATGTTTTAATGAAAACTAACTACCAAGTATTAGGGAGACGTTGTCACGTAAAGTTATGTAATGTGACATAATTTAAAAATAAAAAAAATTAGAACATGTTGGCTTAAAAAATTTGCATACATTTTAATGAAAATTACATAAATTATATGCTAATTTAATCATCATGATTATTGATGCGGTGTAAATTCTTTTGAATATGTAAAAAAATAAGATTAAAAAAAATTTACACCTGAATAAATAGGATCCCTTTTGGTGCTTGATAGATTCGGGTTTTAGAAGGATCTATGTTGGTTCATTTGCAATAGAGGTAAAAACAAGGATCGTTGAAATATAACCATGCACAAGAGACACAAATATTTTATCCTGAGAATCCAAAATGGGAGAAAACCCAAGAAATTTTTCTTTGAAGAAAATCAATTCAATACAAGAACAATACCAATCATGAATATTAAGCCTTAGTACAAGAATATCCACTCCTTCCACGAGAACCCCAAGAGAGAGAGATACTAATATAACCCACAAAATTATATTCACTTGTCCTCGTTGAGAAGTGTGCACCACTTGACAGAGAGATGAGCTTGATTGAATGCTAAAATTAAGTGTGGAATCACTTTATTTATATTCTTCTTTTCACTAGAAGTTTCCACAATATCTTGTACTTTTTATCTTCCAAGCCGATTTGTCATTTTCTCTTCTACGGTCAAATTTACCCCTTTTATTGGGGTGTTTGTGCTCTTCCTTGCTTATCACTTTGTATGGGACTTCTTAAGAATATACTTCGATGCTATAATAACATCAACAACCTTAGCGGGTTACATCCATTTGTATTTCCAATACAACTATCACTCCCCTGCTCTCAATGTAGTACCATGTGTATTACAATGACATCACAAAGGAACTAATGTTTATCAACGTTTTCATCACCTATCTTGGAAAACCCAGGTAGGAATTGTTGATTTTGTACATAGGAAAGTGCTCCCCTAGTGACTTTGTGCCTAGGTCACTAAAAGGGGGAAAAATGATATGACCCTTGGATTAATTTCATGAGATGTGAAATTAATTTCACTTTAGAGTCATAAAGTGAATTTTTTATTTAAGTGGGAGTTGAGAGAAAATAATATTTATGGAGAGAAAAGTGACTTATTCTCATCCATTGATCTTGGAACACTAGAATCAGTGGGACCTTGATCTAGTGACCTTTCAAATTTCCTCGTGAAACAAACAAAAAGGCAAGGTAAACCTAAATGAGAAATTCATTCATCCAAGAGAGTTGGAAGAGAAGTCGAGTTCTTGAGAAGATAAGTCAAGCTAGAGAGAGAGAGAATACTAAGGGCACAAATTCCAATGAGATTTTATCTTCAGTAACAGAGCACTATTTTTTGAGAGACATGCATAAAAATTAAGGTACTCTTCAAGAGATTACAACAACACAAAATTTAAGAGAGTATACACAAATTTGGAGGAGATATTCTAGGCATGCATTCCCAGGACATTGGCACAAAGTTTGAGAAGTTTTTATCATCATTTATGGTGACTGTAATTAATGTTGGTCCATACTATTTGGAGTGATTCTGTACAGTTGAGTGGGAAGCATAAAAATCAAGGTAGACATCGTGATTTTTGAGGAATAATATTAGTATAAACCTTGGAACACATTATTAGGAGTTGGGCACAAATTTCGAGACCATCCATACAATTGCAAGAGGAGGGAATCCATGCAGTATCAGGAAGAAATATGGAACAAACTCTAAGGTATATTTTATGACTTTTTTCATGGAAACTGTTGTACATTCTGGGTTGAGATTTTATTTTGAAGAATAAATTAAAATAACTCTCTCATAGGTTTTCCCTAGTTGGGTTTTTTCCTGAGGTTATTTGCCTAAAATTCCAAAGTTGTTTTTTTATTGTGTGAAATTTTTGCTAATATTTTTTTTGTAATTTTTCTCCATATGTTTTAGTTCTATTTAGTTTATGGGATTAATTCATTTACATCAGTCATATTAAATGGGTGGGAATTAAACTACAAATATTCAGACTTGAAACCAAGGTTGGAGAATGCAATTTTTTACATGGTATCATAGTTGAGTTAAAGATAAGGGCATAATACATAGGTTGAGTTTTTAGAATTTTAGAGATAGACACTTTTGTTCACCAGAAAAAATTTTGGACTTTCATTTTCAGTGAAATGGTCATTGGGTTGAGGATAGAGGACAGGTTGGATGGGGAAACCAATTTTATTCCTTGAAAAGCAAGGATTTTGATGATATTGCATGAGAATGAGTTGTGGGACATTGTGAACAATAGTCAAGCAAATCATGTGACAGTGCCCACATATACATATGCAATAGATTTGGAAGCCTTCAACAAGAGGGGCATCAAGGCTAAGAGGATTATACTTGATGCAGTGAAATATAATGTCATGTAATCCCACACGTGAATGGTCATGACCATGCCTTTGATATGTGGGATAGCTTAACCCGCATGTCCTAGATTTCCAATGAAAACTAGAAGATGGTACTAAGAGAGAAGTTGAAAAGAATCGAGATGGATAAATATAAAAATGTTCCTTCCTACCTTAATAGGATCATATAGGCGAGAGATGAGTTTGGAATAGTTGGGGAGGTTTTACCTAGTCATGATCTAGTGAAGACATCCTTGAATGGTGTGGCCAAACCCTGGGATTTGTTTATAGAGGCCATTGTGTCTAGGGAGAACATGCCTTCCTGGGATCATCTTTGGGATGACTTTGTTTAGGATGAGACCTGGGGAGGATATGTGAAGGGGAGTTCATTGAACAATAATGATGTTGAGGAGAATTCAGTGTTGATAGCTAAGGGGAAGAAGAATAAGTCCAAGAAGGGTCCCAAGGGTGGGGCTAAGCAGTAGGGTGGTGATCAAAAGAAATATTTGAGCAAAATGAAGTGCTTTGCTTGCCAAAATTTTGGGAACTATGATGGATAATGTTTGAACAAGAAGAAGTAACATACAATAGTTGTTGTGGAGGTTGATGAGTATGCAAATATATTCGAGAGAGAGTTTTATCTTTGTGTAGGTCATTTAGAGAGATCATCCATTACCAATGTAGATGCAAATGATGAGAGGGAGTACTCACCATTGGTTGGACATTCCTTGGCCGCATCCACCACCACATGCACTTGGTACATTGATAGTGGATATTTTAGCCATATGATAGGTGTATGGGATATGTTTACAAATTTGACACAGACAGGTTTGGATTTGGAGGTGGTGTTGGGAGATGACATGATTGTCAGGGAAGTTGGGAGGGGGACTACCATCTTTCATAGGGAGTCCTTAGAGCCAATGACTTTGAGGGATGCCTTGTATGTCCCTCGGTTGAAGAAGAAATTGATTTCAGTTTCTAGATTGAGGATAGAGGAATTGGAGTGTACTTCCTTGATAAACATGTGCATATTTTTCCCAAACGATCGATACCATCTACTTCTTTTGCGATTGGAGTTATATGTAGGAAAATGTACAAGCTCTTGTTTCATCCTCTTCATGATTTGGCACACAACAACAACAACAATAGTGATCTATGCAAGCTATGGCATAGGAGGATGTATCACTTGCATCATTCATATTTGAGGATGTTGAGAGATATGGTGTTTGTTTTTCCTGATTTTAGCACAGACCATAGCGATGTATGTAGGGGGTGTGCTTTGGGAAAGTACACCAAGACTAATTTTCCAAGAAGTGACAGTAGATCGATAAACCTTACTTGATTTGATTCACTCCGATTTATGTGGTCCTATGTCTTATGTTTCATTGATTGGTATCAAGTACTATGTTACATTCATTGATGGCTTCTCCAGGAAGACCTTGATCTACTTTTTGAAGAGCAAGAATTCAGAAGAAGTATTGCAGAGCTTGCAAGAGTTCATAGCTCTTGTGGAGAACCAAACATGGAGGAGGATTTTGTTGCTGAGCTCAGATACTGAGGGTGAGTATGCCTCCAATGATTCAAATGAGTTTTATGCACAAGAGAGCATCATGATACAATTGAAAATTCCATACAACTCCTATAAGAATGGGGCTGTGGAGAGAAAGAACATGGCCATAGTGGGTGTAGAGAGAGCAATTCTTCATGATCAAAGTTTGAATTTATTTCTATGGGATAAGGCTTATAGTACAACTATATACATTCAGAATAGGAGTCCCCATAGAGCCTTGGGGTGCATGACTCCTAATGAGGTGTTTTTAGCAAAGAATCTCGAGGTTGTCCATTTTTGTATATTTGGTTGTTTGAATTACTCTCATGTCCCTTTAGACAAAAGGAACAAGTTGTATCCCAAACAAAAAATGGAATTTTTGTGGGGTATGATGAGACTTTGAAGGACTTCTGCATATATCTTCCTTCATAGAGGAAATTTGTTGTGAGGAGGGAGGTGATATTTGAGGAGGAGCAGGCCTTTAGGAAGTCTTACTAGTTAGAGCAAGGGGATCAATAGGCTACCACACCTCAGGTGAGAACAAAGAGTCCAACTACATAGAGTGTAGGGTCATAGGTATTAGGGGTGACTAGTCTACATGTTACAGGTACTACAAGTTTAGGGATACAATATACATGTTTAGATTTTTCGGGTTACATGGTCACTAGTTCCAATTTCTGATTCACATGGTTCCCTAATTATTTTCTCTTTAGATACTAGTTCACAGGTTTTTGGGTCACTAGACACAATTAGTACTTCTCTTGAGTCTTAGTCTTCAGAGGATGATACACCAGTATGGGAGGAGACTTGAGGGAAGAATAATCCCAAGTGGCTTAAGGAAACCTTGCAAGAACATAAGTCATTTGGAGATCATAAGAGACCTATACAAGAGATTAGGATGACAAAGAAACCCATGGGATGGAATTGGTGGTTAGTCTTCGTGATTTAGATCCTTCCACTTTTGAGGAGGCATCCCAACATCAGGTGTGGAGAGATTCCATGATGGAATAATAACATTCCATCATGAAAAATGATGTTAAGGAGATTGTATAGAGAGCGAAGGGGAAGTCAATTGTGACTTCTTATTGGCTTTACAAAATAAAACATGCTATGTATGGCAGTGTGGAGAAGTACAAAGCTCATTTTGTGTCATGAGGGTTCTCATAGGTAGAGGGAGTAGATTATGACAAGACCTTTGCATCGATTTCTCGTTACTATTTAATTAGAGCAGTGATCTCCTTTGTAGTGGAGATGGGATAGAAGATCCACTAGATAGATGTGAAGACCACATTTCTCAATGGGATTATACAAGATAAGGTGTATTCTGAGTAGTTATAGGGATTTTAGATTCATGGGAGAGAGTCTCGTGTTTGCAAGATGAAGACATTATTGTATGGACTGAAGCAATATCCTAGAGCTTGGTACTCTAGGATAGATTCGTACTTGTTGCAAAAAGGATTTCAGAAGAGTGAAGAAAATCCAAACCTTTACCACATTGTGGTTGGTGATGATTTGCTTATTATTTTTCTCTATGTGGATGACTTGTTCATTACAGGTACAAAGAGACTCATTGCAACGTGCAAGCGAGATCTTGCTTCAGAGTATGAGATGAAGGACATTGAACGGATGCTTCATTTTCTTGGATTGGAGGTTTGGCAAGAGCTTGGACATATTTTCCTAGGGTAGGGAAAGTATAAAGTTGATATTATGAGGAGGTTTCAGATGAAGGGCTATAGGTCAATGGCCACAATGATGATAACCAATTGGAAGAATATTCATGCTTATGAGGGAGAGTTGGTAGATCCGACCTTGTATTTTCAAATCATTCGCTCTTTGATGCATCTTGTCAACAACAGGCCAAATATGTGTTTTAAAATGAGCACTCTTAGTTAGTACATGGTTGAGTCGAGGAGAGTGCACTAGATAGCTTCAAAACACATGCTGATGTATTTAGTAGGTACGGTGGATTAGGGTTTGGTGTACATGAGGACATATGGTGTTAGGTTTATTGAATACACAAATTCAGATTAGGAAGGACGTGTGATGGGTTGGAATAGCACTTCTGAGTGTTGTTTCAGTTTGGGATTGAAAAAAGTGTTGTGGTTTAGTCGAAAGAAAAAGTTAGTTGCATTCAGTGAAGGAGAGTACATGAAAACCAGTTAGGATAGTTGTGAGGCCTTATGGATTCGCAAGTTATCTACTATGACAATAAGAGTTGCATCCAACTCTTGAGAATCCAATATTCCATGAAATGTCAAAGCACATTGAGATTAAGTACCACTTCAACCGAGACTATGTCGAGAGAAGAGTTGTAGAGTTGTAATACATTTCAACTGATGAGTAGGTTGCATATCTTCTAACAAAATATTTGGGGAAGAGAAAGTTTTTCTTCTTCAGAGACAAGTTGGGAGTGGTGCAAAACACCTTCCTCAATAAGAGGGAGTGTTTATTTTATACCTAGGAAAGTGTTTCCCTAGTGACTTTGTGCCTAAGTCATTAAAGGGGGAAAAGTGACATGACCCTTGCATTAATTTCACTTTAGAGTCATAAACTGACATTTTGATTTATTTAAGTGGGATTTGAGAGAAATTAATATTTATGGAGAGAAAAGTGACTTATTCTCATCCATTGATCTTGGATCACTAGAATCAATGTGGGCCCTTTATGTAGTGACCTTTCAACTTCCCTCATGAAACAAAAAAAAGTCACGGTAAAACTAAATGAGGCATTCATTCATCCAAGAGAATTGGAAGAGAAGTCGAGTTGGAGAGAGAGAGAATACCAAGGCCATGCATTCGAAGGAGATTCTATCTTCAACAACATAGCACAATTTTCTAAGAGACATGAACACAAATCGAGGTACTCTTAAGGAAATTATAGTAGCACGGAATTCGAGAAAGTTGACACAAATTTTGATATATTTTGGTCATGCATTCGCACGACACTGCGCAATGTTATAGGAGTTTTTATTATCATTTATGGTGACTGTAATTAATGATGGTCCATATTGTTTGGAGTTATCTCGTACAGTTGAGTGGGAAGCACAAAAATCGATGCATACAACATGATTTTCTAGGAAGAATATTATTATGAATCTTGACATGTAATCCTAGGAATTGGGAACGAATTTCGATACCATCTGTACATCTACAAGAGGAGAGAATCCATACAGTCCGAGGAAGTCTAAATCTGACACAAACTCCAAGGAAGATTTTATGATTGTTTGTGTGGAAACTGATGTACATTCTGGGTTGAGATAAGCTGGTTTCATTAGTGCTGATTACACTGTTGTACTTTATTTTTAAGAAAAAATTAAATTAACACTCTCACGAGTTTTCCCCAGTTGGGGTTTTTCCTGAGGTCATTTTTCTTAAAATTCTAAGTTGCTTTTTTTAATGTGTGTGTGAAATTTCTGCTCATAATTTTTTTGTAAATTTTCTCCATATGTTTCAGCTCTATTTAATTTATGATTAATTCTTTTGCAATAGTCATGTTGAATGGGTGGGAATTAAACTATGAACAACAAGGGTTGAAACTAAGGTTGGGGAATGGGCAAATTTTTACAGGAATAACATATAACTTCCTTGTATCATGGCAAGTGGTCACTTATGCATGAAATAAATATTTTTGAACCTAACCGACCCATTGAGTTTTGAATTCTTACATTTACAAACCAACTAGCTACATTTCCTAAATCATCCCCACCATTAATTGGCAAACTTCCACTTGCTACTACTCAAGTAATCACACTTTGTTTTGTGAATCTTGATTATTAATTGGCATACTCAAACTATGATGAATGAAAACAACCAAGGTGAAGGTGGAAAGGTTACCATACTACATTCAATTAGATCTACAATATTTCTATTCTTCCATATCATCGTTTGCAACTTTCTTCTTTGCAAATGACCAAAATGCACACACTAGAACCTATCTAAATTAACATCAAATTGGTAACATTATCATTTATCAGTTTATAAGAATTGACTGCAACTTGTCTTAGATCAACATTGAAATGCCAATTTGTACACATGAAACGAATAAAATGAAGTTGTCACAATCATCAATGACCTATGGAGGATGACAATTATGATATGTGGTCATCATCCTCCTCCTCTAAAGGTTGAATATATTCTTCTTCTTCTTCAACATGTTGTTGTAAGTACACAATAAAAGGATAATTTAATCAATTATTGAATGAATTCCCATGCATAAAATTAAGAGTAAGCTAGTACATAATCATTATTAGAAGGATTCGATTCTAACACTTAGGATAAAATTAATTATAATTTACATGGATTGGCATAAGTTTCATACGTTGCCTTCTTTTCGTAACCATTCCTTAAGCCATAATTCTAGTTGTAGTAGATGAGTTTGTGACTCGATAAAATATTTGATTATTTTTCTTCTTAATGATGCAATATTTATGTATAATTAACTTTCTCTCTTATTTAAACTTTTTAATTTTTTAATTACTTAAAAAACCTTTAACAAATAATTTACAAAATATTATTCAATAAATTTACAATTAAAAAAATAATATTAATAATTGATCACATATAATATTTCCATTTTACAAAATATGTGATGCCATTTATTTATAATTTTCCCACTTATTTTCCTTCTCCTTTCAACTTTAAGTATTATCATGTCACCTCTAAATCCATACACCACTATATCCATATCTATAATGTGCCACAAGAATATTATTACGATGACAAGGTAATTAAAGGTTTGGGCACACGATATATCAAACAATTAAGTGAACAAACACCAACATGTAGCTACCTATCAAAGTTATTACATGATTAAACTTATCAATTTAGATTGGGAAAATAGGCATTAGAAAAAAATTTCGCCTTGAATTCTTTCATTTAATCCTTGCAATAAAACAAACATCACAAACACACGTTAACATGAACACATATCTATACATTGAGAATGATTGTGCTTAATTGAGAGACAATGCATGATAGATGAAGGTGTGATCAGAGAGGAGAGGAAATGTATGAAGCCATCAAATTTTGGGTTATGAAGCCTACTTAAAAGATACTTGCATAGGTCTGGTTATATTATTAATCTTCTTTCGTAGGTTATATTATTAATCTTCTTTCGTAGCTTGAGGAAGTTGAAGAGGAATTATAACAAATAATTTAAAGGATGTGGAAAGTGAAGTTATTGAGCGAGGTAAACCATAAAGAAATGAATCATAGGTAAAATGCATGTATTAACCCAGAGAAAACTCACTAAGATGTAATGTTGTAGGAAGACAAGAACCATATTATGTCTTTAAACATCAAAATAGTGTAAGTTTACTAAGTATCTCATTTTTTAGTTTTTCTTAAGGTTTGATTTCACATGCTAGGTTAGAAGTTTGGGTCAATATAGTAGTGAGTGTAATGTTATCAATATAACCTACCAATATGAGAATATGGTCACCCAGTATCTTGTTATAGAACTTTTGATAAGAGTGGAATACATACAAGTTAAATTCAAGAAGAAATCAATCCATTTATTCTTATTAAGACCTATAGACTAGATTCAAGAAATGAAGAACAAGAACACCATTAATATTATTGACATGGGTAGGGGCGGGGTAATTCTTTCCACGGATGGAAATCATGTATTGTTCTTCTCTTGGGGACTGGGTCTCGAATCAAACAATATGGAAGAGGCCCTGGCCCTCTGGTAGGGTCTTAACCTTGCCAAAGATCAAGGCATCAGAGACATAGTGGTGATAGGTGACTCTAGACTTGTAATTCAAGCTTTTAAATCATGCAATCTCCCTAAGGATATGAATATTCGACATCTTCTAAAAAAAATCCACAGCTACACCTCATTCTTTCAGAACCTTGATGCCTATTGACTCAGCAACAAATCACGCGTCTTTTCTGGATCGGGGTATTCTTGAGTTGAATGGTTAGAGGAACTCGAGCTCCATCCCTTAATTCTGAGAATACATATGACCATGGGCCTAAGTCTGCGAAGGCTTCTTGCATGGTCCTCCACGTGGTTCTTTTTCGTTATTAATTCATGTCCCATCCATTCTGGTGGCATGAGCTTGGTACTTGGATTGTCGCGTGGTGAAAGGATCGAGACACGAATCGGTTTTAATGTGTTCAAGTGGAGGCCCGTCCGGCTCAGTACCATCCCAGCTCCATCCTGCACTTACCCACCTTCAGTTCTGTACTGATGCATATATCTAGTACGACCGTATAAATCAGAATCATGATGCGTGGTGACCTTGGCCCTATACAAGGTGGTGATTGTATGCTGCTCTCTCGTCGTTGGTTATTTTGCAAGGTCATCACTCTCTCATATTTGGCTAGTTCTCTACTCCTCGATGCTTTCATGGACTCCCCATTCGATTCCTTTGCCTCCTTGCTGCTTAACCTACTTGTTGATGAAGATATCAGGGAAATAAAGAAAAAGATGAAGAGAATGCACCGCCTTCTGCATTGTATGGACATAGAGGGTGGTCGCAGGTTTGAGAATGTGGACCTGGATTTGATACAACTCATAAAGGAGTTCGAGCTCAGGATCTCGAAGACCGAACAGGTGTTCATCAGGTTCTTGGCAGACCTAGAAATCAAGGTAGAAAGATTGGAACTGAAAGTGGCAAGGTTGGAAGTGTTGGTGCGTCCTGGAGCCACCTCGCAACAAGGAGAAAATGACCGCTGAAGCCTGTACTCTCTGATTTTTTATTTGCATGTTTATGTTAGTCGTTATGTTAATATTTTCTTTACGTAAAAACTCTTATAGAATATTTTGGAACCTTGGTCTATTTAGGATGTTTAAGTTTGCCGCTACCGCAAGGGCTTTGAATATTGTCGCTCCCATAAGGGCTAAAAGTTGTATATGGTTTTTTGTTTGTTGCTACCTTAAGGGAACTTGAACTCTGTGGACCTTCTCAGTGGTTATACCATTGCCGTTTAATATAATCATTTTTGTTTCAAAAAAATATTATTCATGGGTAATCTCAAGATCAATGTCTTTAAAAACCTAGTCAGAAGCCACAATTTAGGATTTAATGACATGTAAATATCAAAATGACATAAATATATATAATTACAATCCATTGAAGCCATTAATTTGAAGTTTTATTTCATGATACATGTAACTGTTGAGGTGTTTGGTAAGTAAGAAAATCATTTTAACCATATTAATTTATCTATGCAAATACGTGTATATTTCTTCATTGTTCTTTTTGAGAAATAGTTATTTTTATCAAATATGAGAAGGAGAAAGTGATTATGATCTTAACATGTCACTTAAGGTAATAGAGCTTAGGCGAGGTGAATAACACTCCATACCACTAGAGCTTGGGATAAACCCAATTCACAACTATAGTTAATATGTTGTGAGAGTCCTTATTGAATGTTACATGAACTCAAGTTATTCGAAAGAACTTATTAAAAATATAATATAAAATATGTATTGAGCAAAGGCATTCCTATAATTATGAGTTTCACTCTAATATTACATCATTAACTTGTCTTAGTGGTCACTAGTATCCATATTTATGTCCTTAAATATTTGTTACAATTTTCTTAAAGATTCAATGATCCCTTATGATCAAGATTTAAATTTGGTTTCCTAATACACCATGATATTCATATGGTGATTCTATTTAAAATTCCTTTCTCCTGGGAATCTAAGTACTCAATATTCAATGTGACTCTAGTCTTAGATGACAATAGAAATGGACCATATTTAGATAAGGAAATCATCCTGCACTAGTATGAATTTGCTTATATAGGTTTAAAGTTTGATAGGTAATGGTTCTAGGCATGTATGATTCAAAATATTGAAGGTGTTATGGTTTATTATGGTTCTCATCAATGGAGACAACCTCATTAGTATGAATTTGCTTATATAGGTTTAAAGTTTGATAGGTAATGGTTCTAGGCATGTATGATTCAAAATATTGAAGGTGTTATGGTTTATTATGGTTCTCATCAATGGAGACAACCTCATTATCTTTGTGACAATGAATAAGATATACTCTACCAACCTCCCTATCACATTTCATCTCCATAGCATGCAATAGAGGAGCAATGAGACTTGGAGGAAACTCTTTGGAATATACAATGAAAGGCATTGAATGATTGATGGAAATAATGCATACATGGTACCTATCCTAGTTTCTGAATTAATTTAGATAACCCAAAGAAAGAATTATGAGTTATATTTTCAAATAATATTTGTATTTATTTAGAAAGCGTGACAAGGATGCACACTTTTTTTTAATCCAATTATTGAGTGAACATCATCATTTTTTTTGTTTTATTGTTAAAAATAAATTGCATACAACATCATTGGTAATAGTCATGAGTAACTAATTTTGACCATGCTAAATCAAAAGAATAGATTCTTATCATCACATCATTTATGAGAACAATGTTTTCAACAAAGATAAATCAAGAGAAGGGAAGGGAACCCGGGTAGCATGATCCCCCCCCCCCCCACTAGTATAAACATAGTTTTATTTGTGAAATAGAACCTTACCAATTTTTGTTAGTGACAAACACAATATCTACAAAATTATAAAATAATGTTTACTAAACAAAATTGCAATTTTAATACAATAGTTATACATAATTGCAAGATTCTAACACACTTTGGGGTGGATTGAGATAGGTTGGAGGCTGTTATGCAACAAATTCCCCAAGAGAGTGTAGATAGACAAGAAAGAGCAATCCACACCTTATTACTGAAGAAAAGAGATTAATGGCAAGCCTCTTTGAGGGGGAAACCTCCTTAGATAATGTACTAAATACAGAAGACAAGACAAGATGAATCAAATGAAAAGGTTTTCTTGATATATATAGGATACAAATACGTACAATTACCACTAATGGAATCAAGCCGACATCAATAATATAACAGTACTAATATAAAGTCCCCAATTTAAGGGGGAATGGGCCACAATTTAGGTCTTAACATGCTCCTCCCCTTCATACAAGTGTTGTCCTCAATGCTTGGTTAGTTGTGGATAATTATGTATGAAGGAATCATATTCCCATGCTAAATATTCTATTTTAAGCTCTTCCACTTGATGAGGTACTCAGTAATTGACCAATTTGTAGTTGACCGATCCTTGTTGCAGTGATTTGTTTAGGTTCCAATATGACTTTTCATTCTTCATCATAATTTGGAAATATAGTTTGAATTGGGATCTTGTATCCTATTACATTCTTTAAGAAAGAAACATGGAAAATTGGGTGTCCCCTTGAAGATGAAGGGAGATCCAATTTGTAAGCCATACTACCAATCTTCCACAAAAAATTATAAGGACCTTCGTACTAGAGTGACAATTTATTGTCCTTATTTAGTTGCTTGAGGGACATTTGTTTGTAAGGTTGTGGATCAAAAACACCCAATCCCCGTATTCAAAATTACTTTCACTACAATGTTGATTTGCTTGTTGTTTCATTTTGTTTTTTGATATAACCAAGTTGCCCTTCAATATTTGGAGAAATTCTGGTTGGTGCTTGAGGTGATCTTCCACACCATGAACTTTAGATTTTCCTTTCAAGGGACATGTGATTTTCCTTTCAAGGGACATTTTTTTATGATGTATGGAAGGTACTATTGTACCACCATTCAACCAAAGATAAACATTTCACCTAATTTGCTTGTTTATTAGATCCAAAGCAACGTAGATAGCCTTCCAAACGTTTCTTCACTATCTCAATTTTCTGATCAAATTGAAGATGATAAGATGATCTGTGATCCAAATGTGCACTCAAACAAGAAAATAATTTAGTCCAAAATTTTCCATTGAAAATTTGATCTCTATCACTTATAATAATATTCGGGTTTCCATAAATGCTGCAACTATTATATTCATATTAAAAGGGTGAGAGAGTGTAGAAATTTTTTCATACTTGGTGAGTCTATCAACAACCACCATAATAACATTCTTCCCTTCTGATTTGGGTAGACCTATGATAAAATCCATTGAGACTTACACCCAACATTGACAAGGTATGTATAATGGTTGTAAAATACTAGGGGTCTTAAGTATATCAACCTTATTTCGTTGGAAAACCAAACATTCTGCCACGAATATTTGAACATCATATTTAAGAAATTCCCAAAAAAATTCCTTCTTGATACTACGATAGTTTTTTAGGAATATTGAGTGCCCTCCTATAGGAGAGGTGTGTAATTCCAAAAGGATATTTTATTTAAGTTGGGATTTCTTACATATATATAGGGTGTCCTTATATCATAGAAAATCATTTCTCCACACAAAAGTATATAATACATTGGGATCCTTTTGTAGCTATTGAATGAGAATACAAACCGATTTGTCATTCTTCCGTCCTTCCCTTGCTTCTATTATCCAACCAGGTTGTATAATAGAAATAACGTTGTAATAACCCTACTTGATTTTTTTTGAGAAAAGTGCGATTTGGGCAAATTCAGGCTTAACAAGTCATGACTCTAGGGGGTTCCAACTGACACCAAATAGTCCTGAATTTGAAATGAAATGGTATGGTGACTCTTAGTACATACCAAGATGAACTATAAACACTTTGGGTCTGAATTTAAGCCTTTGAAACTTGCTTTGGGGCTAATGAGAGAAAGTGCAAATTTCCTAGGAAAATGAGGTCAAATTCCCCCCAAGGGTGGAAGCCAAATTGGCTTCCCAACTCAAGTATGAAACTACAATATTTCAGAACAAATTATGGGAATGAATATCAGACATAAGGTTCTATCATTAATCATGGTTATTATCTCTGAAAAATGATTATAACATTCAACATTAATATGACAACTTCCAGTGAAATTGCTTAAGAGAAAATTGCATTAATAGCTCAGATTTGACACATGAAAAGTAGATTGAATGCTTCAGATAATGACATGACATATAGAGACCATAAACAGAATAAAAATGTATTCCCAAATAGTATTAAATATCTTATAAATTCATCCATACAGATCTGATATACAACTCTTTCAAAATGGTGTAGAAATATTGACAAAAAAATTAGACTTTTGTCAAACACTAACTTTACCAAGATTTTGAGACTTAAAACTTGTCATTAATAAAAAACACCTCTCATGCATTTAAATCAATAAACAACAAGTTGAAACACTAAAACTAAGTTTATAGCAGCAAAAAATCATATAAAAACAAAATACTGTTAAACCCATTAAACAACAGAAATTTGGTCAATGTGACCCTGGAAAAACCCCACCCCAGGGAAAACCAATCTAAGAGAAATTTTATTGTAGCATTTATCAGGTAGAAAATTAATTTGCAACAACATTTATGATAACATTAAATAACAATACCAATGCCTCGATTTCTGTGCACACCTTGAGATTTGTCCTCAGTTGACTGTACAATCTATATGACCTCCACACTAGCAACCTGCCTTGATTTTCGTGCCTAACAAACCTAAAAAAATCATGCCCAGAAATCCGTACACTGTACAAACCTCAAAATACATGTCCATTGATCCGTACCCTATACGATCGTCCTTGAAAAATGTGCCCAGTAGGTACAGTACGGTACTGTAGAATACAACAACAATAAATGCCTTGGGAAATGTGCCCTCTTGAGGAAAAAACATTTCTCGAGATTCATGCCCACTTGAGAAAACAACATCTCCCTCTCTCTCTGCAAATAACTTGACCAAAATGCTCACTCTTGGAAATGATTTCATTCAACTTGTCTTGCACACTACCCTAGGCTCTCTCTTATAACTTGAGAGTGAATTTTCACCTTCCCCATTCCCTAAATCCAAAGGCCAAGATTAAATATTTCCTTTTCAAGATCAAGGGTTAAGAAACTCCCCCCCCAAAGCAGTTACATTTAATTTAATAAAGTAACCTTTTACTTTTTGAACCAAGTGTACTTTATCTCATAAAGTCACTTTATAAAATTAAAACAAGGGAATACTTTATAAAAAGTCCCATTACATAAGAGTCACTTTAAAATTTATAAAACAATATTACAAAGTAAAGTAGCCTAGCTAGTGCATGGTCATTTCTGCACAAGACAAAAACACGCGGAGTGCCTCCAGAGCTAGATCTCTAACACTTCCTCTTAACAAGGGAGTTACTCACTGCCATAATCAACAGGTTCTGTCCTCAATTCCATAAAATTGTTCGCTGTAGGATCTCCCTATTAACCTCAAACCAACGTTATTACTTGCATTGAACTCGAATATGAAGATAACCTTCTAGCAACCACCCTGAACCCTAATCTCCTAGGAGAATTAATTCTCCACTCTTGAGCATTGGTTTTCTCATGCTAGTTGAGCCTCCTACCAGTACTCAGAAGAGACTCCCTCTTTTCCATCGAAACTCGATACTGTACCTTTGGTGCCACTGCAGCCTTAGGATCCTCCTACTCCTCGTCTGATTCATCAACCGTGGGTTGTGCACTAAACATGTACAGCTCAACGAACCGATTACCAATAAATTGTGGATCAATCAGTCCCGCTCTCTCTGAGTATATATAAACATTTCCCAGATCATCTCTATCTAAAAAAATATACACATGTCCCCTCCAAAACAATGTCGAATACCCTGCATCTTCCAAGGTTGAGACCGAGAACAAATTTACCCTCATCCCTAGAACAAAGAGGAACCCATCCTGATCTATGTATACTCCATGACTAAGTTGGAATATGACATTTCCAACTCCATGCACTACACATGCCTGTCCCCCTTCTGACTGAACGAACTGGTTAAGACCAGTCTCAGAAATGATACAGAATATATACCATATTTCAGTCATATGAAGTGAGGCTACACTGTCAACATACCAAGTACCATTATGAACTACTCCATTACTACTGACACTAGAAATAAGGGAGAAAGACGAGAAATTCTTCTCGAATATTCTCGCAAAGTCCTCTTCTTCTGCTAAAGCTGCAACAACCATATCTTCCTCCTCCTCCTCCTTCTTCTTCTCAGGACACTGAGAAGCAAAGTGTCCATACTAGATGCAAGAAAAACATCAAACTTTTCTCAAGTCCTTCATAGAAATTTTCTTTCTCTTAGCAGAAAGAGCTAAAGTCTCTTCATTAGCGCCCTCCTTCTGTCCACTACCTTGAGATCCCTCCAGGATCTCCTCCTGAGTGAAATCATCCCATAATGTGTTCCAATCTAGAAGTTTTTCTTGAGCAATCACACACTTCAGAAAGTCTTCGCATCCCTTAGTGAATCCTTTCAAGGCTATCCTTACTAACTTAGAATCATAAATGACTTCTCCAACTACAGCTAGCTCATCTTTTATCTGGGCCACTCGGGTAAGTAAAGATGCTACACCCTCACCCTTGGCCATCTTGGTTCCCTGTAATTTTTCCTTAGGAGACATTTTCTGGTTCTCATTCTTAGCCTCATACAAGCCTTTCAATGTAGTCCACATATCATAAACAATCTTCTTCTCAGCCACATGTGGAATAATGTGGTCCCTTATACCATCCAGAATCAATCTTTGACCTTTGGCCTCTTTTACCTCATGTATATCCAAATCAACAAAATTAGTTGCAGAAGGAGATACCATAGTGCTAACTATGATCCATAGTCTGTTTTCCTTGAGAACATCAATCATCCTGAATTTCCACTGCAAGTAGTTGGACATAGAATCCAATCGATCCTCATATCTGATACAAGCAACCATCTCTGCTGTCGAATAAAATAATAGACCACCAAAAGAGCAACAGTTCACTCTTTCTCCACCACCTGCAAGTCACATCCAGATAAGGTATTCCATTATACAAGTTGTTAAAGACAATATCAAGAACCCTTGCCCAACAACTCATCAATACTATTGTACCCACAATCAACTGTAATCACAGAGCCTCAGCTCTAATACTATGTAGAAATATTGACAAAATTTTTAGACTTTTGTCAAACACTTAGTTTACATAGATTTCAAACTTAAAACTTAACATTAATAAAAAACACCTCTCATGCATTTAAATCAATAACCCAACAAGTTGAAACACTAAAACTAAGTCTGTAACTGCGGAAAATCACATAAAAAACAACAGACTGATAAACCCATAAAACAACATAAATTTGGTCAATGTGACCTCGGAAAAACCCCACCCTGGGGAAAATCAGTCTAAGAGAAATTTTACTGCAACATTTATTAGAAAGAAAATTAATTTACAACAACATTTATGACAACATTAAATAAAACTACTAGTGCCTCTATTTTAGTGTCCAGCTCGAAATCTATGCTCAGCTGACTGTACGGCCTGTACAACCTCCACGCCAGCAACCTGCCTCAATTTTGTGCCCAATAGAACTAAAAAATCATGCCTAGAAATCAGTACACTATCTTACCCTCGAAATGCATGCACAACTATCCGTACCTTGTACGACCCTCCTCGAAAAACATGCCCAACAAGTACTCTATGATACAACAACAATAAATTCCTTGGGATTTGTGCCCTTTGAGAAAAAAAATTCTCCTTGGGATTCATGCCGACTTGAGAAAAATGCAGCTCCCTCTCTCTCTCTGCAAATAACTCAGCCAAAATGCTCACTCTTGGAAATGCTTCCCTTCAACTTGTCTTGGACACTACCCTAGGCTCTCTCCTATAACTTGAGAGTGAGTTTTCACCTTCCCCATTCCCTAAATCCAAAGTCCAAGATTAAATATTTCCTTTTCAAGATCAAGGGTTAAGAAACTCCCCCCCGCAAAATTGGTTACATTTAATTTTAATAAAGTCAACTTTTACTTTACAAACCAAGTGTTCTTTATCTCATAAAGTCACTCTCTAAAATTAAAACAAGGGAATACTTTATAAAAAGTACCATTACATAAGAGTCACTTTAAAATTTATAAAACAATATTACAAAGTAAAGTATCCTAGCTAGCTCGTCGTCACTTCTGCAAACAAGACAAAAACATGCTGAGTGCCTCCATAGCTAAATCTCTAACAAAGCCAAATACATGAAAACTAGTGGTTTAATAGCATGGAAATGCAAGCTTTTCACATATGGATTACTTAGATTTCAAGTTATGGAGTACATAGACATAAGAGTATGGAGACATACATCATATACCCAATCTTGGGCATCAAATAGACTCAGCCAAGCGCAATCACCACTCCAAGTACACCATCGCATGAAAGTATGGGGAATGGTGAAGTAGTAGTGGGAGAAGGGGGAGATAGATGAGAAAATGAATTGTATGGACCTTCCATCTGAACTAAAACAAATTCATTCATACCAATGAGAGATTAGAATGGCCTCTCCATCAACCAACTTGGAAAGGAGTCCAACTCCCTCAAAATTGGTTAACAAGCAGGGAGAGTCCAACTCCCTGCATCATTTTATTTACTTCATGAGGCTTTCTAAAGTCGGATTTCCATACATAGGCTTCCTCCAACTCATCTTAGTGGTTTAATAACTCCCGTGACACTTGTCTTTTCCTTCATGCTCCAATTCTTTCCCCAATTCGAATGTTTGCCTCTAACTCCCAAATGCGCCCTCTTGGTGGCTATTTTAGTCCTGCCATGTCATAATTGCCATAGGTTTGCAATCAGGTATGAATTTGTCATATTTTTCATAGAATCTTCCATAATTTGTTGTCATAGAGTGCATGGAATCTCCTTCCAAGTGGCACACATTGTATTTTTAGTCTCTTCCTCTTCCATGGGAGTTACTCTCCTCTACTAGTTAGATTTCCTTGTATCATGATATGTTGTGTGACACCACATCACCCTCCAAGAATGTTAGATTCCCATGGATTTGGCTTTGAATGAAGGTCATGCCAAGTGTGTGGGGGAATGTAGCCACCCAAGGAATCCTTAAGCCTCAAATTGTCTCCATGAACCAATGCCACCTTATTTTCTTAACATTTATTATTTATGTGACCCAATTTAATGTAAATATGGTAAAATAAGGTCCTTTTGGGTCCCATAGTTCCCTTATTACAAAATGTATGCCTCCACCTCAACCTAGGGAATTAGTAGGTTGGTGAAACATTGTTTGCAAGTAGTCTTATTTGGATGGGGACATGGCAGTCCTCACCACCCAAGATTGCTTGTCCTCAAGCAATGCAAAGTTTCTGTGCTGAATTTTTTTTTCATCTTCCCAAGTGGCTTCTTCACTAGGAAAATCCTTCCATTGTACCAAGTATTCCTTACAGTTCCGCTCCTTGGATTCCTTTCCCTTGTCTTTACTATTATTTCTTGAATGAGAATGAGTTGTCCCTCATCATCCAAGGGAGGTAATGTTTCTGAAACTGAAATATGATTCCCTATCACCTTTTTAAGACATGAAACATGAAATACATTATGGATTTTACTTCCTTTTGGAAGTTCCAATTCATATGCCACTTCTCCAACTTTTTGAACCACTTTGTAGGAACCATAAAACCTTGGTTTGAGATTTTATGAACCTTTTCCTTTTAAGGAGGCTTGTTTGTAGAGATGAAACCTCATATGAAGTCATTCACTTGGAGATTTCTCTCCACTCTATGTTGATCTACATATTGTTTTTGTTGGTTTTGGGAAACCTGCAAGTTATCTTTCAAAACCTTCAAAACCTATTTGATTTATTCAATCCAATCCTTATATTTTGGAGCTATAATATCCCCAAATATGTGGTCAATAAAAGTGTATGCATCATTGTTGTTAAGGAATTGATCCTATGGCTGGGGTTGAGGCCACCAACATACTAGGGGTATACAGATTGATATATAATGCTCTGCAAGTATGAATTTAAACAAGATTTCAAGGGTTAGGAAGATTGATACCTTAAGCACTGAAGGTTGATCCAAGATTTCACTTTATCCCTCTTCTTGCTATCCAACCTAGGAACTTGCAAAACAAACTTCAAACCTTCCTCAAACCAATTTGACCACAAATAAGATATTGATATTCAAGATAAAATGAAACCCTAATCTCATCAACATCAACATATGATCATAAACTAATATATACACAATGATTTGGAAAGGGAAGAAAATCAAATCTTTATTAATCAATGGAATAAGTACACTATATACCTTCTCCTCATGCAAGGCACCTAGTGAAACCTTCGATTTGGATCTCCTTCTTCTCTCCTCCAAGATTCTCAACCTCCAATATTTGCAACAAGAGTAGATGACAACTAGGGCATAGGTGAGGGGGATGAGAGTCCAAATTCTGCTAGAATAACAATACCAAAGGCTAAGTCCCATTCATTATCCCTTCTCCTTGTCTTATATAGAAATATTAAGAGCTAGGGTTGAGGATATAGCAATTACAACTGAGGAGGCAGTTTCAAAACTACCCAAACCACCCAAAATTTGAGAATTTTATTTTTTTGAGCATTTATGAGGGTATACACGGGTGAAACACTGACAACCTATGTATGTGAAGTGAAAAACGTAGGTGGAACAATGACAACTCACATATGGGTCAAAAATGCATTTTTAGGGTATTTGCAAGAGTTTTCACTAGTTAGTTTGTTCTAGAAAGTTGTTCCTTAGTCTGTTACCTTTCCAATGGTATAGAAAATAAGTAAAACAAAGCTCCAAAAGTCCTAATATGGCCCTTCCATCCAAAAGTTTCCTTTGGATGTTTGACAATAGTTTTCATGAAGTGTCGTCATGCGACCAAACATATAAATGTCGTCATGGTCGAAGAAGTGCCATTTTGGGCTGTAATAATCATAACCATAAAGTGCTTTTAAAGGAGATATGCCGATGGACATATGAAAAGTAGAATTTTAACAAAACTCCCCCAAATGCAACCATTTGATCCATGCTTTTTTTTGCTCACTAACATAGTTCCTAAAGTAACCTTCCAACCATTGATTCACCCTTTGTTTGGCCATCATTTTGTGGATGATATCTTGTTCAAGGATTCAAGTTTGTTCCCACCATTTTGAAGAGTTCTTCACAAAATGCACTAATAAATATGTTATCTCTATCACTAACAATGCTCTTAGGAAGCCCATGCAATCTGAAAATGATCTAAAGAGTAGCTCAACCACTTGTGCAGTAGTGAAGGATGTAGTAATAGCAAAGAAATGAGCAAATTTAGTGAGTCTATCCACTACTACAAATATGCTATCCGTACCAAGAACTTTGGGTAAACCAGTGATGCAATCTGTGGAAATGCTCTCCCATTTTTGTTTTGGTATAGGAAAGGGATGCAAGCGACCAACTGGATGATTGTGCTCTACCTTTTTTAGCTTACATGTTGGTAATTTATTCACATATTTCAGAACATCATTCTTCAATCCCTTCCAAGAGAATATTTCTATCAACCTTCTATATGTTTTGAAGAAACAAAGGGTGGCCTGCTAAAGGAGAATCATGATAACTCTTCAAAATTTTTGCTTCAAGCTCAAACCAGGGACCAAATAGATTATATATTTGTATTAGATGATTCCCTCCAACACCCTATACCTATCATCATGGTTAGTCTCATAAAAAAGTTCACAATAAAACTTATCCTTGGCATATTCTACTTCTAATATAACTTTCCAATCTTTTGCAACATCCATTAGAGAAATAGAGAGTCTTCTAGATAATGCATTTGCTACCACATTATTATTTCCCTTTACATATTCAATATCAAATTCAAATGCTTGAACCTTACTCACCCACTTTTGTTTCCTTTCATTTAGATATTTTTGAGTGAGGAAGTACCTTAGGCTATTATGGTTAATTTTGACCATAAACTTGTTTCCCACCAAGTATTGTTTGAACTTGATCAAATAATGCATGATGGATAAAATTGATTTGTCCTAAATAGAGAAAGCTTCTCATGTGGTTGTAGCTTCATACTCTCAAAATCTATTGGGTGTTGTCCTTGCTCTAGGACTGCTCTAGTTCCCTCCCCTGATGCATCACACTCCAAGACAAATGATTTAGAAAAATCAGGTAATGCAAGAATAAGGAAATCACTCATTACCTCTTTCATTATTTGGAAAGCATTCTTAGCCTCTTCATGCCATTGGAAAGCATATTACTTTGTCAAATCAGTGAGAGGTTAAGTGTTTTGGGAGAACCCCCTCACAAATTTCCTATAGTAGGTACAAATCCCAATGAAGCCCCTCAATTCAATGAGATTTTTGGGACGTGGCCATTTAATAATGGTTTTTATTTTCTCCAATTCCACCTTCACACCATGTTGACCAATGATGTGTCCAAGATACAAAATTTATGTCAAACCAAACTCACATTTTGACATCTTAGCAATCAAATATTGATCATGCATAATTTTCAATACAACTTCTAGATGATGCAAGTGTTCCTTCCATGTCTTACTGTAAATAAGAATATCATTAAAGAAAACTAGTACAAAGTTACGAAGTTTCTTGTGGAAGATATTGTTCAATGCATGATTGAAATGTGGCAAGAGCATTTTTCAAGCCAAAAGGCATGGAAAGGAACTCAAAATTACCATAGTGACATCTGAAAGTAGTCGTGTGTATGTCTTTGTCCCTCATTTGAATTGATGATAACCATATCTAAGGTCAATCTTTGAGAATAAATTTTCTCCATGGATCTCATCCATGAGTTCTTCAATCCTTGGGATGGGATATCTATTCTTCATTGTCTTCTTGTTCAAGGATCTAAATTGAATGCATATTCTTAAGGTTCCATCCTTATTCTTCAGCATGACAACTGAAGAAGCATAAGGGCTTGAACTAGGCCTTATGAGACCCAATTCCAAGAGTTCTTTAATGGCCTCCTCAATCTCATATGAAATATTTTTGGGGTTCCTATATAGATGAATTTTGATATGTTGAGTCCATATCTCTAATTCAATGGTATGTTCCACCCCTTTGTTAGGTGGCATTCCTGGAGGAAGGTCTCCAAAAACCTTCTCATACTTATTCAACAACTATTTTATCTTCTTTGGATGTTTGGAAACCTTCAAGTGAGGCTTGGAAGATCTGATCAAACATTAAGCATCCCACTCAATTTCCCCATGCCTCAAGGTAGACCTCATATCGTGAAAAGGCTCCACTTGGTGAGGGTAAGTGTGCATTCCTCTCAACAAGATGGGTTTCCCTTCCAAAATTGTGAACCTAATTTTAGGGAATTGATAGTTCATTGTATGATCCCCTATAGAATATAACCATTGGACTCCTAAAACCACATTTGTATTAGCCACATTCAGTACATAGAAATTATCAGTAACAATGTAATTAATTCCTATAGTAACTCGAAGCTTTGGAATCCATTTGGCACAATTCATAGAATTGTTACATGGAATGATGACTGTGAAACCATCAAAAGTTTAAGTAGGTATATCGCTCCTCTTCACCAAGGCTGCATCTATGAATTTATGAGTGGCTCCTCCATCAACTAGAATTGTAACCTTTTGGCATTGTATATTAACCTTGAGTCTAAGTGTGTGAAATACAGGTACACCTGAAAGTACTGCAATTTTTCCTTTCTCAAGAGAAGGACACTCTTATTCTGCTATCTCATATCCCTCTTCTTGGGATGCAAGTTGCACTTTTTCTTCCAACTCCTCCTCATCATATTCAGAGAATACTTCGGTGTAGTGTGCCTTCCCCTTAGCACACATATGTCCAGGAACCCAAGGTTGTTAGCATGTGAAGCACAATTTATTCCTCTTGAGTTCTTCTTTGCTTGGTTCCTCTTTATACTCCTCAACAAAAGAGTCCTTTTTCCATGGTTTCTTCCCTTCTTTCAATTTTGAAGGAAAATTAGGCTTAGAGGGATACCTAGTCCTTGGTAGCACATTCTGTAGATCTCTTGTCAAGTTTATGACATCCTTCAATGTAGTTGTCTTATGGGATTTAAACAGACCTTTCAAAGGTTCTTCCAACCCCTCAGTGTATATTAGAAGCAACTGATCCATAGAGATATAAAAAACCATCATTGAGAGCTTTTGAAATTCCAACATATAGGCTTCAAGGGTCCCAGTTTGTTTTAACTGTGCCAATTCTTCGAAAAGAAGTTCATGGTATTTCCTATTAAATATATCCACTAATTCATTGGAAAAAAATTCATAGGATGAAATAGTATAATGTCCCAAGGTATTAATACCATGGAACCACCAATCATTGGCTTCTCCCTCCAGATGTAGAATGGCCATTTTCAATGCATCCTCTTCAACCATAGGATTCAACTTGAAATACACATCTAGTTTTTGTATCCAAGCACTAGAAAAAATTTGGGAAGAGCCATAAAAGGAAGGAATAGTTACCTTTCCTATGGTATACTTCATTCCTGATTTAGAAAAGGCGTCCTATCCCCATTTCCTCCATACTTGAACTTGCTAGATACCTTGACAAATTGATCGAAAGATAGAGTTTTTCTACATTCTTCACTTAGTTGTTGCCACTCATCTACTACTTCCTTCATGCCATAAGAAGCATCACGGTTTTTTTTGGACTCTAAGAACTTAGGAATTGTAGGTTTGGTTTGATTCTTGAAGTCACAGGGTCGATTGTGAGGTCCAGTCGTTAAGAAAATAGTTTCCCCATAGGTCTTAGTCTTTTCATGATGTGAACTATCACTACTCCCTGTTTCTAGCTTGCCCCTAAGTTGGCTAGACAACAATTCGAACCGTTGAATAAGATGCTTGGTCATATAATCAAAATATGACTTCATGAATGTATTAAATTCCTCCTTATCATTCATAACTTCTACTCCTAGTTTATCCCCAAACACCACTAAAGCATAATTGACTTCTTCACCTTCTTCTCTTCCACTGGCAATGTCTTCAGTTCCAGTCTCTAATGGAGGGAGACAATCATAAATAAACATGAATATATAACTTCAAAAGGTTCCAATACCATGCTCTAATACCACTGTAATAACCCTACTTGAAATTTTTGGAGAAAAGTGCAATTTGGGCAAATTTGGGCTTAACTAGTCATGACTCTAGGGGGTTCCAACTGACACCAAATGGTACCGAATTTGAAATGAAATGGTATGGTGAGTATTATTACATCCCAATATTAAATATGAACACTTTGGGTATTACTTTAATCCTCTACAACTTGGTTTGGGGCTAATGAGAGAAAGTGCGAATTTCCTAGGAAAATGAGGTCAACTCCCCCCCAAGGGTGGAGGCCAAATTGGCTTCCCAACTCAAGTGCAACCCTCCCAAATTTCAGAAAATAGTATGGGAATGAATATGAAACATACAAATATTTCATTAATCACTATTATTATCTCTACAAACTTATTATAACGTGAAACATTCATATGACAACTTTCAATGAAATTGATTAAGGGAAAATTGCATAAATAGCTCGATTTTGACACATGAAAAGTAGATTGAATGGTTCAGATAATGAAATGAAATATAGAGAAAATATAAAGGATACACATGGATTCCCAAAAAATATTAAACATCAAATAAATTCCTTCATACATATATGATATACAACTCTTTCAAAATGGAAGCCAAATAAATGAAAACTAGTGGTTTAATAGCATGGAAATGCAAGCTTTTCACATATGGATTAGTTAGATTTCAACTTACAAAGTATATGGATATAATATTATAGATCCATACATCAAATACCAAATATTGGGTATCAAATAGACTTATCCAAGCACAATCACCACTCCAACAAATGCACCATCACATGAGAGTATGGGGAATGGTGAAGTAGGAATGAGAGAAGTGGGAGATAGATGAGAAATCGAACTGTATGGACCTTCAACCTGAAAATAAAACACCTTCATTAATATCCAATGAGAGGTATGAATTTCCTCCAAATCAAACAACTTGGAAAGGAGTTTAACTCCCTTGAAATTGGTTCATAAGCAGAGAGAGTAAACACTCACCATGCAATGGACAAGCAAAATATTTCCAAAATGCCAAATTCCAATTAACAAATGATAAAACGATGTTATACTTACTAAATAAATCATTTTATTAACTTTTTTAGGGATCCAAAGGTTGAATTTCCCTCCATATGCTTCCTCCAACTCATCTTAGTGGTTTAGTAACTCCTAGGACACTTGTCTTCTCCTTCATGCTCCAATTCTTTCCCCAATTCAAATGGCTGCCTTTAACTCCAAAATGGACCCTCTTGGTGGATATTTTTATCCCTATAATTTCATATTTGTCATAGGTATGCAATAAGGTCTTAATTTGTCATATTTTTCATAGAATCTTCCATCATTTGTTGTTATAGAGTGCATGGAATCTCCTACCAAGTGGCACACATTGTCTTTTTAGTCACTTCCTCTTCCCTGGGAGTTACTCTCCCCTACTAATTCAAATCACTTGTCTCATGGTATGCTAGATGACACCACATAACCCTCCAAGAATGTTACATTCCCATGGATTCAAATTGGAATGAGTTCATGCCAAGTGTGTGGGGGAATCTAGCCACCCAAGGACTCCTTGAGCCTCCAATTGTCTGCATGAACAAATTCCACCTTAATTTATTAAAATTTATTATTTATGTTACCCAATTTAATGTGAATATGGTAAAATAAGGTCCTTTTGGGTCCCATAGCTGCATTATTAAAAAAATTGTGTCTCCACTTCAACCCGGGGAACTAGTAGGTTGGTGAAACATTGTTTGAAAGTAGTGTTATTTGTATGGGGACATGATAAGCACAAAGTAATGCCTCAACATACTAATATTTTATTGAGAGTGCATATGCCACCATATTATGTTTCCATTTTTTTATAGATGATTTCAAATTCATATCCCAACATCTTGGTTACACATTTTTGTTTCTCTTCTGAAGATAGTCTCTTTTCCTAGAAGTATTAGGTAAGGATGCCATTATTAAATGCATGTAGTGTTCCAACATTTACTTCTCATAAATGTTTTTTTTTAAATTTCTTTCCCCTGATTGTTCGAAGTTTAAAATCCATGGCCATTCCTTCTTGCATTATAACAAAATCAATGAATTTTCCCGAGGCATCACATTCCACAATAATTTTTTTTGTGATGTCTGGTGTGGTCAAGACAAGGGATTTTCACACTGCCTATTTAAGTTGTTCAAAATATTGAGTTTCCTTTGGATTCCAAGAATGAATCCTTATTGAATAATGATTTTAGAGGTGTTACTACTCTTCCATAGTTTTGAACAAACTTGCGGTATTACCCTGTCAAACCTAATAATCCTCTATGATTCTTCAAGGTTTTGGGAGTCAACCAATCCATCATGGATTTAATTTTGTTCTGGTATGCCTTACACATTCATGAGATACAATATGACTCAAATACTCTACCTCCTTTACCCCAAAGAAATATTTGGAAGGTTTTGCATATCGTTGTTGCTCCTTTAGTAATTGTAGCACCCTATCAACATGTTGAACATGTTCTTCCCATGACTTGCTATGGATTAACATATTATAAAAAATTACTAACACAAATTTTCTAAGGAAGGTCTTGAAAATGGAATTCATCAAACCTTGAAATGTGGAAGGTACATTCGTAAGACCAAAAGGCATGAACATAAATTCATAATGACCCTCATGAGTTCTGAATGTTATTTTTGGGATGTCTTATTTCTTCATTTTAATATGATGATACCCTAAACACAGGTACAACTTTGTGAAGTAAACTTCTCAATGTAGTTCATTTAAAAATTCATAAATGACAGAACTGGGAAACTTATATTTAATGGTGAGCTTGTTGATATCTCTATAATATGGACGCATATGCCATGATACCTCCCTCTTTTGTACCATTACCATTGATGCGGAGTAAGAACTTTGGCTAGGCCTAATTATGTCATCCTTTAACATTTTTCAACCATACACTCAATTTCTCTCTTATATCCATAGGGGTATCTGTAAGGTTTGATATTAGGAGGAACACTTCCTAGAATCAAGTGAATATCATGATAACGATATTGAGTAGGTGGAATACCTTTTGGAATATCTTCAAATAAATTGTAATTCTTATCAATGACACAATAGAGATATAGGGGAACATGAGGATTAGATGTTTGAACCTATAGTGTTCATAATTGTGCAATTACACCCCGATGTCTCTTTTTCAACAATGTTGCCATTCCATTAGAGCTTATCACCTTGCTTGGTCTCCTTGTGATACCCCTTAACTTTTATTCTTTCCCTTCCTAGGAAAATTTCATGAAAAGTTCTTGAAAATAAAATGACATTGTTTCCAATGATTGTAACCATTGAACCCCTAAGACAAAATCAGTAGAACCCATTGAGAAAAAAAATAATTGGACTATTTAATACATATTCCCCCATAGTAAGATTGATATTATATAATTTCCCTAAGTAATTGATAGTTTTTCCATATTGCATCCTCACTTGAAACTTTGGTCTTGGATATATAAAACAATTGGGAACTTTGGATATTTTATAATGAATGAAATTATGAGTACTGCTAGAATCAATCAACACTGTTATTTTTTTTAATATATATCCTTCGATATTGAGAGTTTGAGGAATACTAATTCCATCCAATGTGTGATAAATATGGTGGGAGTAATCTCTTCAAGAGCAATCTATTCTATTTCTTCATCTTGAGATGATTCCTATTCTTTTGCTTCTTCCTCTTCACAATATATGTAGAATATTTATTGTCACCATACTTATGCCCCTTACTATACTTGCCATCATAACTAAAGAATATACCTTTTGCTATTATTTCATCAGTTTGTTGAGGTGTCAACCTTGTAGGTTGTGGTTTGTTAGAAGAAGGAACATTATTCTCTCTATAGGTGTTAGAGGTGGTCTATTTGGTATCCATTTCCATGTTTTTACTTTCAACCTTCCTTGCCAAAAGTAAATCCTTCTCGAAGGATGTTGGTTTGGAGAGATGCATCTCATGTTGAATGTTATCCTTTAAGGTTCCAATAAAGAGATTCGACAATTTATCATCTGGTAACGCTCTCCACTATGAGACTCAACTTTTGAGATTGTTGAATGTGCTCTATTACTAAACCCTTTTTCCTTAGATTTATCAATTGGGTAAGAAGACATTTCTCTTAACATCATCATGATGTGATATAAATTATTCTGTTAAAAATGGACCAAATTATAATGGAGTTATTTTTTCATTCACAAAGCCATTTGTACCACACAAACTGCTCAAGTTCTAAATATAACAATGCAATAATTACCTTGTATATATTTGGCACCTATTGTATATCAACAAATTGTTCCATATGGAATATACATGTTATGGGGTCGTTGCCATCAAACTTCCTCATGTCAATGTTGGGGAGTTGAATACCCCTTGGGGACCATCCATGATTACTTTCATTATTAGAAACAAATCTTGTTAGAGTATTCTTATTAATGGAAGGTTTCTCAACATGGAAACTATCTTTATCTTCATGAGTACCCTGGAACACATCATCACATTTAGGTATATTTTCCTTTGGATTTTGTACGAGCTTAACAATCCGATCGATATTTTCCTCCATATTATTATACATGTCCAATCAGTTTAGTCTCCATATATCTCATCCTTTCCTCCATATTAATCTCTAAATTAACTAAATCAACTTTTCTCATGGTTCCTTTAATTAGATCTTCCAACTTGGACACCCAAAAAGATAGGTCTTCACTTTCGTCGTCGGTGATAGATGAATCCTATGGTGGTTTGATTGGAGTGTAAATTTTTCCACCACCTTTTGGTTCCATGTGGAACAATAAAAATATATATCTACAATTATTTATCACACCTTTGACATCATCGAAAATATATCCTTCTACTAAAAGTTATTCAAATTTAAAATGGTGTACCTTTTTCAAACCTTGATTTGGAGATCGATTTGCTAGTCAACCTTCCAACCGAGGTAACTTTGAAATTTAGGAATCTATAAGAATGATAATATTTGAAAAAATATCTTGATATGTATTATCTTCAATTCCATAGGTATGACCTAATTCTGATATGCCAATAAAAAATTATAGCAATTTTCCCAACACTTGTTATTTTTGGCCATTTTAGAAGAGAAAAAGTGCGTGGTTTGCCATTTGTACATTTTTTTGGATATGATTATTAAATGTATACCACAAATACTGTTATTAGTATTATTTCTTATGAAATAAGTATTACTCAATTTGGATCTTGCATGCTCCATATATAATAGTTTTTCCAGGGACACCCTTTTTATACTAGTTTTTGGGCTATCCAGGAACCCTAATTTACAAAGAGTATATATTAAGACTTCTAGATAAAAAAGGAGATGAAATATTTACCATAGGTATTTTGGTTTTTCATCTACATCTCCTCCAATTTTCACTATCTAAAAATTCGTAGAAAAAAAGTTAAAGTAAAAATTCCAAGATGAGTAGTTTTGGAAGTGTCCAAGCTTTGATACCAAATGTTATGCAACAAATTCCTCAAGAGAGAATAAATAGAAAGGAAAAAGTAATTCATGCCTTGATAATGAAGAAAATATATTAATATAAATCCTCTTCGAGGAGGAAACCTCTTCAGACAATGTAATAAATACACAAGACAAGACAAGATGATTCCAATGAAAAGGTCTCCTTGATATATAGATGATACAAAGAGGTACGATTACTAGTAATGGAGTCAAGATAACATCATATTATAACAATACTAATATAAAGTGTTGAATTTTGGTGGGAATAGGCCAAAATTTAGGTATTAACAATTTAGGTATCTCAAAAGGTATCAGAAGTCATTTGTTGGCAAGGGATTCTTTGTTTTCGTCTTTGATAATGTAGAAGATAGAAGTCTTATTTTCAGGAATGGTTCGTATTTTATGGGCCACAGGTCCTGTATTTAAATAAATGGACACCTGATTTTGATCTGACACAAGATGTGCCATCGAAATTTCTAGTATTGGTGTGCCTTCCTCATTTACCATTGCATTACCAGAATCCAAAGTCATTAGAATCCATCGACAACACCCTTGGGAAATACATCGACCGAGCTAAGAGAAAGGATTAGTACTCCTGCGCTAGAATATGCATTGAGGTTGAACTTGAAGTTGGGTTACCAGAAGCCATAAAAATCACGGCCGCATATTGGTCTCACATCCAAGAATCAAATTATAAACAACTCCCATTTAAATGCAGACATTGTCATAGCTGTGGACATTTTGCAAGGAATTGCAAAAAGAAGTCTGGGGAAGATGTGGAGAAATCAAAAGGAGAACAATGGACACAAGTACAGGAAGAAACTTCGTAAAAAAAAATAGCATATCCAAAGGAAAAGGGAATCCAATGGGGACCCATCCCCCCACATCAGAGTTGATTCAAGGGGAATGGAGCTTCGCCCCTCTTTCGGCAGATGCATCTAAAAATCCATTTGAAATTCTAAACACTCCTATAGAAAATCCAGAGAAAACAATCAAGGAGATCGAGCAACATAATCTTCTTCCCATAGTGGAGAAAGACAATGTAGAGGAAGCGCATCCCAGTTATCCTATAGGAAACTCCTCTTCCTTCCTGTGTAGATATGATAAGGAAGAAGCCACCAAAAATATTTGGTTCCTTGGAGGAAGAGACCTTTGAGAGGCCCTGGAAAAGAATAAGGAGGAAAAAAAAAAGTAAACTAGAGAAGAAGAAGCAGAGAGGAAAAAAATGCAAGGAAGTCAAGCCACTATTGAGATGTCCATCGGAAGAAATACCAGAACCAGGCCCACCAAGGGAGGTTCTAACCCCATTCCCAATAAATAATGCACTTAGTCTCTTGGAATTGCAAAGGCTTGGGGAACCCATTGAAAGACGAAGCAGTCAAATACCTATTGAAAGCTAAATCTACTGATATCCTCATGCTCCAAGAGACAAAAATTGAAGGGGAAACCCTTCTTGAAATCATCAATGTGAAATGGAAGAAAAATGCAGGGAAGGCCATTAGTGCAAGTGGATCCTCTGGCGGTCTTGCAACTTTGTGGTTAGAGAACAAGTTTCAATTAGAAAGTTACTATGAGACTTAGCACTGGATTTTAACCGAGATCTGACATTTTTCAAGTAAACTACCCTTCTCACTCTTCAATATTTATGTACATGTTCTCTACTATGAGAAGAAAGACTATTGGCAATCCCTATCATATTTTTTAGAGATATACTCATCCAAGAATATCATTTTAGTTGGTGACTTTAACATTATTCTCGATCCGAAAGAAAAGAGAGGTGGTAACTGTGGCAAGGATCAAATGCTCTCCTTCATGGAGGAGTTAGTTCATCAATGTGATCTCCTTGATTTGAAACCCTCGAAAGGTTTTTACACTTGGACAAACAATAGAGTTGGGGATGACCACATTTCAGCTCGCCTGGATAGGTTCCTTGTACAGGGATCACTCTTGCTGGAGAAGAGGTTAATATCCTCCAAAATATTTCCAAATCTGACCTCTGATCATAATCCCATCCTTTTAATCCTAGAAGAAGAAGAAAACTTGGGTCCACTACCATTCCGATTCAGCTCACTTTGGACAGAAAAATATGGGTTCATGGAAATTGTGAAAATGGCCTGGCCCACTTCAATTATTGGGTCACCTAGTTTCATGTGGGAGCATAAACTTAAGTCAACAAAACTCACTCTGAAATACTAGGTTAAAAATCATGCCAATACTCCTTCTAGTCATCAAAGAGAGACTATTCAGTTGTTATCATATTTGCAAATGGAAATGGAAAGCAAAGATATCACTACTATAGAAATTGAAAAGGAAGAAGTTGCCCAAATCAATTCCTTTCGCTCCTTCCGACAAGAAGAAGAGCACTGGAGGCTTAAGTCTTGAATCTTGTGGCTTAAAGATGGAGACCGGAACACTTCATTTTTCTATCGACAATACAAATAACGTCTATCTTGAACCCATATCACTGAAATAGCATCTACAAATGGGGATGGTTTTCAAAGGATACGAGCAGCTCAAAGTGGTACCAGAAATTCATTTTCAGAATCTTTACAATGAAGATGGAGATGGGTGTGAGGAGGACACCTCTAATTCCCTCTCACATATACCCTTTCTTGTCAACAGGGAATCAACACAACTCTCATGAAGAATTTATCAGAAGAAGAAATATGCAATGTTATTTGGTCCATGGAGCTCGACAAAGCTTTAGGGCTAGATGGGTTCTCAATCCATTTTTATAGAACTTGCTGGGAAATAATCAAAGTTGATCTCCTGAAAATGATTAAATATTTCCATAAAAAATCCAAAGTGGGTGGTAGTACAAAATCCACTTTCTTAGCTTTAATTCCCAAAGAAGTGAACCCGAGCTCCTTTGACATATTCAAGCCCATTTCACTTTGTAATGCTTCGTACAAAATTCTAGCCAAGCTAATGGCTAACATAATTAAGCTGTTGTTAGGGGAACTCATTTCTCTCACTCAAAGTGGATTTTTCAAAGGGACACATATCTTGGGAGGATCTAAAAAGGTCAATTTTCAAAATCATCATATTGCAACAAAAATAGTACCATGCCGAATATCTCGTCAAGCCGATTCCAACGGTGCAAACGACGTGTCAAATGGACTCCGGATACAAAAGATATTGCGTTTTGAAGTTTGGCCCCAACAGGGAAAATTTTGGTTGAAGTGCCACGTGGCACTCCCTCAAGCTGCCACGTGGCAGTCAAAAATTGCATTCTAATGACATGGCATGATAATGTGTCATGATGATGTGGCATGTTGACATGGCATGATGATGTGGCATGCTGACATGGCATGTTGATGTGGCATGATGACATGGCATGATGATGTGGCATGGTGACATGGCATGATGAAGTGGCATGATGACTAGCATGCATGCATTTGTGCTTGAAATGAGTTTTAGGACATTCATGCATTTACTCATGAGAAATTGTAAAATGATTAATATTTGAAGTGAGTGGAAAAATTACTCACATATTACTCATTTATTTTATTCCTTGAGTTGTTATGAAGTTAATGCATGGTTGTAACCAAAAACAAACATGCCATATTTGTAAAGAAGTTGTAACAAGTTGGTTTATGGTTGAAAAACCAACATGCTATTTAAAAAATGGATTTTGTTATGTAATGAATTAGTGTTGGATTTTGTAAATGTCATTATGGGGAAGTAACTAAATGTGAAAACCCATGGGCATGTGGGCATGAACCATATTTTTGGTGTCACGTCCCCAGGCCTTTGACCGGCGAAGAGGACGCGACTACAAGCTTCCAACACTTGGGCTAAGAGCCCCCATGAACATGTGCATTGACAAAATTGCTGAAACAGAATGCTGAAGGAAAATGCATTGAAGTAAAACATGCACTTATGCAATCATCTATCAGACACAGCGGAAACATCATACATTCAAACAAGCATTCATTTAACATGTTCATCATTTCATTAACAAAAAATATAGTTGCCTAAGTAAAATGCACAAGATCACTTATCTTATGAAGAGCTCGATCTGCAACCAGCTACGTCGCTACAATGTTCCACCCAACCATAGGCCGGCGTGCTCCTAATCTCTCAGCAACGCTGCCACCCCCTAGATGGGCATGATTCTCCAAGGAATAAGGGAACAACAGGCTTACATGCAGCCAAGGATACACAAAAACACACAGCCAAGCCAACAAAGTTGGGTTTATCAGGCCATCAAGGAGTTGGGAAAATCTCAATGCTAAGCTGGTGAGCTCATTACAGAGCCAAGAACACCTATACCAGAACTATCCTGACCTCTAAGACACCCAAACACACCCAACATAAGGAATCAGTCCCTTCTCTGCTACTCAGTCCCTCAGGCCCTGCATTCCCTTCCAGTGCTATTCAGGGGTGATGGAGAAGAAGGCCAGCCCTCTAGCTCTGTCTGTGTGGTTTCCAGCCACCAGGTTTATCAAGAAAAACTAAGCCCCCATCCTTGCTCCCAATACAGTTTGAAGACCAACCATTGCACTCAGGAAATCAATTTAGCTATCACAGCTTAAACCAGGGAAAACGACTTCAAACCATCTACAACAGTCCCCAAACGTAACATCAAACACAACTCATGGCCTGGGGAAATTAACACCCCCGAAATGCATCAGTGGACGCGGCTCACAACGTGGGGAAACTCAACCCGTCCTTGGGCAATGAAGTCGCTGGGAAAACATACATAGACCATGCTGGGAAAGAGATTATAGTTCCCCAGCCTGGGCGTGAATGAAAACGACAACGCAGGACCCACGAATCAGTCCGTGAGGGAAGAATACAGCCAAACCATCCGTAGATCCGCAGAGGAAAAATACGTGGATAAAAACCAGGAAAATCCTGTGCATGGAAAACAATCCGACCCTGTGAGGAATGAACAGACAATGGAGGTCCTGCATGAGGAAAAACAGCTCCGTTTTTGTCCGTGGATGAACAAACAACAGGAAGGACGCGAAAATTGGAAGTGCGTGAGCCTTCAGCATAGTCGTGGAGAGAAGAAGATCTGCGTGTGGATGAGCAACATGAGGAAGGAGTATATTGTGGAGGTGAACAACAAAATCGTGAGGTCACGAATTGGAGAGTGCGTGAAGGTTCTTCCTGCCATAGTGAAATCAAACGTTGTGGGTGGAGTGTGCGTGAGGGTGAGGGATGACAGTCTTGCCACCCCACTCCCAAAGCAATTAACTGCCTCAACCACCAGCAGTAATTCTTTAATGAGAGTGGTTGGAAGAAGACACATGGATTTTTCTCTCATTGGCCAAAGTTTAAGTATTTCCCAACCCACCCTTATCCTTGTGAAAATCATGCCCCTTTCTCATTTCAGTTGCCGCGATCGTAGCTGGTCGGGTTCATTTTTAATTATAGATGCATATTTACATGATGACCGTCATAATATATGCCGCATGCCCCGATTTACCATCGGTGACAATTCAATACAAAACATAACATAACCGATCAATGGTGGGGCCTTGGCCTTTAGCTCCACACCCTGATCATTTACAATTTATACATCATATACATCTAATGTAACGGGGTCAAAACTGGGACATTACATTTGGTTTATGTTCTTAAAAGCCAAACCAATTTGTAACTAATCCCAGTTTGGAGAATCACATGTATCATGCCACCAAGAGTAGCTTCTCTTATTTAAGCACTTGTCATGTGCATTTGAAGGGAGCTCAAGTTTGGAGAGATGTAGC